>BMAW01015920.1:326114-344779 GCA_019974015.1 Nephila pilipes
TTGGTTCCAACCTTCCATACCAAGCTATTAATGTGCCTCAGTTTTGTGAAAACCCCAACCCCCCCCCCCCCCCCATAATTTGTCTTCTCGGATGTGACATCTTTTTCAAACTTGCAGTTTGAAAAGGCATTTTTGATGCATTTCAAAAATCACGCCAGGAAGCCACCTGAACTAGGATTGTACCGTCGGGGCTGATGTATGTTTTATCTGTCAGGGCCCTAAGTCTTATTGTTGGCTTGGTATGGCAGTATTGCTTCTATAAAATCAATCTTTGAGTAAAGGCATCATTTGCCTGGGGTATTCTAGTGAACTTTTTCCCATATGTGTATTTTCTTTTATACCTTGATAAACCCCTGGGATACGAGAGGTCTTCTATTTTGGACCCTCCTTGTCAATTTTTTTTTTCCCTCGAAATGGATTGGTTACTTTTTACTTTGACTCGGCATAGCCATACCTAGCCCTTGCATCACTCATTCATATGGGAAAATGTTAAAAGCTCAAATAGGTTTTTTTAGTATGCTAGCTTATTACTTTCTAGAACTATTTGTGATGTTAGGATTGAATCTTTTGATATGTTCTATGCTATTGCTTCAATATTCTATGCTATTGCTGATGTTTTAATGCATTTGGTACCCATTAAGAATGCTTGCTGTTTTTATTATTTAATGAAGCAATTTTCCTTACTTTTTGTAAAATTTGCAGCATGTACAACGACGCCAAGGTGACATTCAACTAGATGGTGCCAATCCATCTCAAGAAGGTGAAGAAGATGAAGGAACTGAGGATCTTGTTGAATCTGGTTTAGATATTGTATTAAATCAACGCTTAGTTGAAACTGGCTTTTCAAAGTCTGACTATAAAAATTATCTTAAGACCTACACAAAATCGTAAGTATGCATTAAAAATAATTTTATTTAAAAGAATTGTTTCAGATAATTTTCATGATTATAAATCTGTTTTTTGATCCTAAATGTAGATCTTAAATGGTTAGAATATTTGTTGATTGAACAGAGTTTAGATGTACCCCCTTGGTAATTTGGCTGGAGAGCATGGCAAGTTGTATAGTAGATAACCAAAATAGTGTTACTTAAGAACTGATGTTAGAATGACATCTAAAAGTGAATGGTAAAACCTAAGCAAAGATTCTGAGTGTGATAATTGTAAATTCAATTAAATGAGGATGTTATTGATTATAAAATTTTTATATAATAATGAACAATATAATCATACAAGAATAGTTTAGTAAATATTTTAAACTAATTTATAAAGATTAAGGATATGATTTTGTTCAATATAGAATAAGAATATTTCATTGTGACTGTTTAACAAATGTATAGTTTAGCATAGCCTGCTTTGGCTCATGCACCATAGAACTCCACTGTCACTCTTCACTGTTTAAAAAGTGCATTGGCATGAAGGTATTAGTGACAATCATAAGTAAGTTAAGATATCGTGTCGCTTTTCTCAAGATTTGCAGTGAATAGTTAGTTAGGATTTTATATTGTAAGGATTATAAATTTAATAGAATTAATAAGTAAAATGATGTAAAAATACAGAATGGTAAAATTCGGAACAGCTGTTATCCATTGTTTCAATTGACATATTTCTGTTAATTCAAATTTTCAAATAAGTAATTTTTGATTAAATTTTGAATTTAAGGCTGCAGGATAAGTGGAAAGAACTTGGCAAAACTGACGATGAAATATCGCAAGCTAAGTCTAAATTTACTGAAGCTGTTAAGAAGGTTTTGCCTAAAATAGGAGATTATCAATTTTTTATGGGTATGTATTTGTTTATAAATATACTTAATAAATGTGTTCAGCAAAGTTATATTTGAGCAGTATCTTTAATTTCCAACTTGTGTGGTGACAGTCTTGTGTCAGTAGTCCCACTGTAGCTCATGCCATAAGAGGCTTCTAAAATAGGTATCCAGTGTCTGGGGGTGTAGCCCGGCCCTCTGCTCCTGGGGATTATTTCAGGGAACTTGCCTTCTTTAGGCAAGTACGACATCATGACCCTAAAGCACCCTAGTGATATTTTTCTTTCCCTAGAAATATTTCTTTTTAGGTATTTAAAATTCCTTCACTGTATTTTAAAATTTTGGAACAGCTTTAGTATCATCCACCTGCCAAATTAGACATTTTTTTTCCTCCAAACCGCACCAAGTACGGTGTTATGAAGAGAGGTTTCCATCAAAATTTCAGACAAAACTCTGGTTTGGTGGCTATCTCCTACACCCCCCAAATATCGTGGATAATAATGGAAGAAAAATAATCTTAAGACTTGTTTACTATTTTAAGAAGACTCATCCACACTAATTAGGAATGTAAAATTGCGAAACATTAGCTTGTACAATAATATTTAATGCACAGTTTCCAGAGTGAGGGACGAGGACCTTGTTTCACGTCACTCCGTGGTATGTAATAAAAATGTTTATGTAAAAATCTATTATAATGGTTGGTTAAGTATACACTTGTATTATGATATTACAAATTTGTAGACATTTTAAGGATACCAGAATACGAGGGTGACAATAAAATGCGGAATTTAAGACTTCCTTTTTGGGACATTTGTTTTAAAAATTATTTGCACATGTGCCTAATAACGATATTTCAGTCATTTTATTGAAATTTAAAAGTAATTTTTAGTCTAAATATTTCTTTTTGAGTCTTATGGATATGATTTTCCAAATATATTTGCATTTAGGTATCTCGTTTCTAAGTTTTCTTTAAAATAGAACCTAAATTATATTTAAGAATTCCTCGCATGTCCTTAAGAGTACAGCTACATTTTTTTTCCTTGACTTTGTTGCACTTTTTTTTAATATAATTTTATTTTTTAAAATTTTGCCTAGCTTTATTTTTTATTTATTTTGCAATTTTTGTTTTAAGTCAATTTTTTTAAATTTATTTTATGAATGAAGGTCAGTGGGTTTTTGCCTAGTTTAAATTTTTTTAACCATTCATAAACTTTAAACACACAAATACAAAAGAAAGAAAATGTCAGCAGTCCCTAAACAACGAAAAACCTCTAAAGTTTACCTAAAATTTTATCAATCTACATCCCTATTTATCTTAAAAAATTTATTGCACAAATCAATGTTCTTGGCATAACTCTTTTCAAAAATATACATTGATAAATAAAAAGATGTGTCATTTTGTCTATTATATTTAGGAAACTGATTTTATGTGCCTCCACATGCTTTCTATGGTATTAGTGCAAGCGCCCGTATCTGGGTCAACAAAATTTATAGAATTATTTACTGTTTGAGGATTAAACCCTTCCTCATTCAACACATACCCCTTCCAACTATCAGAAATTATTGTAGTCCCTGGCTCTATCCATTCTTTGATTAACCCCATTATTGTGTCGCATGTGATCTTGTACTGCAGCCAAAAACACCTTTCCCGAATCGTGCTCCACACCCCCAAAAAACCCAATAATCTTCAATGTAATGACCTCTATTATATTTCCTTTTGCCAAATTTAGATTTGTCGGCTTTTACAACTTTATCCTACCAATTTTGTTTGATATCAATTCAATATGATCTAACACTTGTACATGAACAAATTAACACCAGTCTATTTTTTATGTATTCTGTTAATTGATCAGTTGCCTCCTATCTGTTAACTATTAAATTGTCTGTTTATTCGAGTGAATTTGATTTAATCTTGCAAATGTGATGAGATTTTATTAGATTAGTTTAATTAATAAGATTAGTTTAAATTTTGTAAGATTAGTTATTTTGGTTAAATTTACATGAAACAGTATCATTGATTCAGTTCTCTTTTTTTATAGGTGAAAGTTCTAATCCTGATGGGTTAATAGCCCTCTTGGATTACAGAGAAAACTCGGATGGGACTGAAACCCCCATTATGATATTCTTCAAGCATGGTCTAGAAGAAGAAAAAGTCGTAAGTATAACATTTGTAATTATCTAATTTTTTCTCACCAAAACATTTTAAATTTTTAAAATTATTATACTCGAATGGAAAGTGTTTTCATTGTATTATATTTAAATTTGTGTGCGGCTTGTACTATTATAAATATTGCATGTGAAGTGTCAAAAAATATTTCTAGTGTTAGAATAACTGCACATGGATTACAATCTTATGTTTAATTTCTTTTTTGTTACTATTTACTTTGTCATTTCTTGATACAGGCATTAAAAATTTTATAAGAACTTTATTGAACCAAGTTTAGAACGTAAATTAAAAAAAAAATTAGTAACTAATCTTTTTAAGCTATAATTGTTATTCAGCAAATTTGAAGTTAATTTTCTCCTTTTAAAATAAATAGTTTATATCCAGGTAAAAGCTGGATTGAAATGATTATGAATTGCAACCATAATTAGCGAGTTTCTATTACTCTTGATTAGTATGAATAACCTCAATGCAGGTCTCAGAGCAGAAATTTGCAAAATTGCATTGGATTCAATGAGCCAAAAGGCTTATGTGAAGTTAACTTAATCGTTGTTTAGAATGTCTGTATTAGAATATTTTTTATCATTTGCTTTAAAAAAAATTAATGATATTTTTTTTTTTTTTTTGTAAAAACTTGATATTTGTTTTGAAATTTCGAGATTCTGTGCCACTAATAGTTTTTTCTTTTGCAGTAAATGAAATTGAAAGCTGCCCAGGAATTAATGTCATAAATTGATGTGTATATATACGAATGTGCCTTTTTTATTTATTTTTGAGACCCAACTTCAATTAACTAAGCAATATTTATAAACCTGAATCCTTCAAGGAACTAAGCAATAAATTCTAGTGAAATCCTTAATCAAATTGTATTTCAATGAAATATCAGTTGTTGCTGCTTATAGAATGTCTGTTGACCGATTGTAATTGTGTTCTATTAAAAAAAAAATTGAATGTATATTTACTTGTTAAGTTTCCAAAACAAGTTGCCTTTTTCTGTAATGCACAATTGCCTTAATATAAAATTGTGCCTACATAATGTAAATAATATATTTTTGTGATGAAGGCTTAAAATCTCTTAATATATGGAAATAACATTTAGTGATTTGAATCGCATTCCTTGCTATTAAGTGCTACTACATAGTGTAATTTATGAAAAAATTGTTTAAATCAAATATTTTTACAATTATGTTACTTGAATGAAGTTAAGTCCAAATGGTCATTAAAATGAATTAAAAATCTGGAAAAATGTGTTGCATTTATTTACATATATTACCTTAAAGCATGCAAGTTAGTGTTTTTTCATTCATGCGAAATCCTTGGCTCAATTTCATGCTTCACTGCAATGCTCGCTTATGAGAGTAGTGACGGTTATCCTGCTCATGGACCACCCACAGAATCAACAGTACGTGCAATCTCACAAAAATTTATTTGTGTACTCCTTTAGGCCCGAATAGACTGCTAATTTTTTGTTGGAACTTTTAAAAGGTAGTGCACCGCAAAGGGTTTTTTAAAAAGTGTAGCACTTGTTTACTTAGACTTTTCTTGGTCAATAAAAACTGCCCATAGATAGCATTGAGCTTTCCAAGGTATTAGGCACATTGTGTTGCCTGGAAATTCTGATGTTAGCAATAAACATCTCTGATACTGTGGTCAATTGCAGTAGATGGAGGACACCTTTGAATTTCAGTCTTAAAGTTGAAAGTGCTTTCAGGTTGGTTGTACTTGTGGGGAGGTCTTTTTTCTTTTTAAAGGAAAAGAGGGCTTTAAATAGCGTATAATTATATATATATATAGTATAAAATGAGTAAGATATGGTGTACGAAGAAATAAACCATGACAGGCTTCAATATTTTTTCAGTTAATTTTAATTTTTTTTTTCTTTGTACACCAATTATTTTTTCAAACGTCTAGATCACTAATACACATTGCTAGGCCATATTTAGTTCTTGTTCCTTAAACCTCTACATTCAATCATTCACTTGTTTTTGAGGAAAAGTTTGCAAAATGTTATTTTGGAAGAAAATGTAATGTAGGAAGATTTTACGATATCCTCATGGCAACTTTGAACAGGCGGCCAATAACAATGCTTTTAACATTTGTCTCCTAAAGATAGTTCAACTAGTATCCCTGTTATATAGTATTGTTTGTGGTATTAACTTAGGACTTAAAACAATACAAGGAATATTGATGACAGACCTCATAATTTTGACCCCTGGCAAGTGACCAGGAAGACACTTGGGTTCTGAAATTATACTCTCCATACTTCCACACCAACGTGATGACTTGGATCCTTTACAGTTGTAACATACATCAACTCCCCTAAATGGCGGTTTTTAACGAATCGGGACTCAAACCCATACCTCGATGATAAAATGCTGCGATTTTTCGGCTACAACGACCAGCAATTATGTGAGAATATAATGAATAAGGGGGGAAATATTTTAAACAAAATATATATTTCTTTTCTCTAAAATTTACAACCAATAGACTTGCTTTTTTTTTAGTTACATAAGCCTTCCTTCATGTTACTTACTTTTGCCAAGACTGTCAGAAAAATTTATCGGTAGAATTTTTTATCCGAATCCAGGGTGGGTAATGGAGGACTCATTTGTGACATCTGCATCGTTACCTAGGATCTGAGTCATCGGAACTCGATGAATGTTCATCCAATAAAGAGTTAGTTAAGAAAAATCAAAATAGTTTCTTTTGTATTATAGAATTGCAACAATTACTATGATTATCATTAGGTTATTAACTCGTGACTGAAAGCAAAGATTTATAACTGGAATTAAAACTTATCTCAAAAATAATAAAATAGGATCTGAGTAGAGATTAATACATATAAACAGAATCTGAAAAATATCAGCTTAGCGATCACAACTTTTCTACACCAATATCATATGCTCTCTTATGTTACTAACATTCGATCTCCTGCAATTTGTTGGTTTACATAAGACAGTTACACAAGGCAAAGTTCTTGAATAACATTCCAAAAAGTTAGTTGATGGGGGGGTGAAAATCGAAACAATTTTATTTTCTCCATCGCTTTTCAGACAAATTTGAAAGACTTCTGGAATTGAAAATTATGAATCTTTGCATTTTTTGAATTTATGACATTTTCATTTTTAGAAAACTAATTTTCAATCTTTCAAAAGGAATTGGAATTTTTTTTTATGGTAATACTGTTTTATGTTAGATAACTTGTTAAATTCAACTGCAATAGATATTCTTTGATTTAACTGTAAATCGGCTATTATATGCAAAAGTTATTCGAGGACTTGGTCAGAAAACTGAAATTATCTGATTTTAATTTTGAATAATAAAAAAAAAAAAGCAAATGTTAACGAACATGAAGTGTGAAGTTCTACACTGATTAATACATTACATGGATTGATTTAATTAAAATTTTATGTGATTTGTTTTCGTTTACTTAAAAATAGCTTTTTTTTTTCTGTTAACTGAATGAATTATTTATGGTCACATGCAATATTTGTTACAGTAATCATTTACAATAAATCTAATTGTGTAACTTATGTCGTGATGCAATATTTAAGCATAAACAATGTGATGTACTTAATGGCGCAAGAGCTAGATGTGGCTATGCTGTGCCAAATAAAATGAAATTGTGGTCTAAACATTTAAGAAATAGGTAAAAATTGATTGACAAGAAGGAGGGTTAAAAAAAGATTGCTAGGGTATGCAGATTGGGAGTCACTTGTGTTCATCAAAGACTAAGATCCAAGGGAAATAAAAAGATCAATATGTGTCTATTGGAATTCGCCATGAATTATGAGCCCTATTACAGGAATCGGGCTTATGAACCAGACGAAGATATTGATGCGGATGCTGATACTGGTGTACCACCTAGAAGACAACGAAGAGAGCTTATTGTACTAGAGGATGCCTCAAAAATGGCACTTCGAAATATTCCGGCAGCTGTTCGAACACCATATTTCTCTGTACATAATGATGCAGAAAATTACTTTTACAGTCTTCTCGTTCAGTATGTGCCTTTCAATAAAGAAAGCGAATTGCTCGAAAGGTATCCCAATTCACGCGATGCCTTTCTAGATCGTGAAAAGAAATTCTTTGGAGATGAAAATCCCTTCCTGTCATCTATACGTGAAAGAAGCAATCAACTCGAGAATGCATTTCGTCAAGCGCAAGCACTTGAGATTCTCCAAAATCCGGAAGACTATGTTCCAGAGGAAATACCTGAAGAAGAAGTTCCCGTTTTAAATATGACGGATGAGCAATTCCGAGATGCTCAGAATGCTATGAATGTACAACAAAGAGAGTTACTGAATATTGTCACTCGGGGCATTAAAAATCAAATGAGAGGAGATTCAAGTCGTTTCTTAATATTTGTAACCGGAGGTGCAGGAGTAGGAAAAACATTCACTTTTAACACTCTGAAGGAGAAAGTGAATCGTATATATAAGAAGAATGTCGTTAAAGTTGCTGCGCTTACTGGAGTTGCAGCTATACTTGTAGGTGGTAGCACACTCCATAGTATGTTTAAACTTCCAATTGAACGAGATGGAAAATTAGAGCACATGGGTCCATTGACAGGAGTATACTTGGAAGTTTTAAGCAACAGATGGCGTGATATTAAATTTTTGTTCATTGATGAAATCTCCATGGTTCCTTATAAGATGCTTTACAACATCGATACACGATTGAGGCAACTGAAAAACAATTTGGAGGAATCAACGTAATTGTATTTGGCGACTTGATGCAACTACCGCCAGTACGAGGTCTTCAAGTTTTTCAAAAACCCAATAGCCAACTTCTTTCTCTCCATTTATGGCGATTATTCGGTTTAGTCGAATTAACACAGAACATGCGACAACAAGGCGACACATCATTCGTTGATTTGCTGAATGCTCTTCGAGTTGGAAAAATGGAAGCAAAACATTTTGACATCTTAATATCAAAGAAATTAAATGTTGCAGATCTCGAAGGTGATTTTGCACTCCCAAAGGCTATTCGCATTTATCCAACCAACAAAATGGTTGATGAATTAAATCACCTTGTAGTGACTCATTACCGCAACCAAGGAGCTCAAATTTTCAAAATTAAAGCACAAGATGAGCTTCTTGATAGAGATCCTAGGAATAATACTAATATGGACAAATTAGTACCGAAGGATATTAACAAAACAGGAGGTATACCGCATGAATTAGAGATATTTGTTGGTGCACGAGTAATGCTACGCTATAATGTTTTGGTAGAAGGAGGTCTTGTAAATGGCGTTATGGGTGTTATTACACACATTTTTTGGCCAAATTACCGTCGTGACCAAATGTATGACAATGACATACCAGACCTTCAAATTGAATTCGATAGAATTGGAATACACCGGTTAACTCCAATTGCGGTAAAATTTCCCGCTGTCAAAAATAAAGGAACAATTGAAAGAAGAATGCTTCCGATTGTCTTGTGTTGGGCATGTACAGTGCATAAAATGCAGGGATGTACGGTAGACAAAGCTGTGATCAACCTCGGAAGCAATCTTTTCGCAGATGGACAGGCTTATGTTGCATTAAGCCGATTGCGATCTCTGGATGGTCTTCGGATAGAAGATTTAGATTGTTTAAAGCTGACTGGAACAACACCATGTAATGAAGACGCATTAGAGGAAATGGAGAGAATGCGCAAATATCCCCTTGCACCAAGGCCTTAATTTGGATTACTAATCTTTTTCTTTTCAGGTTTTAAGTAAATTGTCCTTGTCTTTGTTTGTCTAAGCGTTTATATGTTTTATTTGAGTTCGTTTGTGTTTTGTCCACGTTTTTGGGTTTAGAAGAGTATGACGCGTAATACATGTAGATTTATCTACACTTAGCCAATCATACTCAAATTAGCCTCACCTCACCTTCACGCGGTTAGATCTAGTAATCCAAAAATATTTGGAAACTAAGAAGGAAAGGCTTGTATATGTTGTAAAAATTTTCAGTAAAAAATATTCAATAAATGATTGATTAAATTGAAATTATAATTAAAAAATTTTATGTGTTTATCGCGTGTTTGTTTTGAATTTAATGTATAATAATTAATATACTTTGTCATTATATAAAAACGTTGGTTTTTATCTCGAATTATTATTTTTCGTCCTTGTGGGCTTTCTTTTGGTAGACACAGGCATCCCAAACAGATGGACCCTAGTAATCTTTTTAATTGGGGGGCTTACTGTCTTTGGTAAACATGGGTGGCACGCGTCTGGGATACCTCAACAGTCCTTCAGAGAGGGGGTGTTGGCTATGGTGTTGTCCTCGTAATTTGACCGAGGTTCAAAATTAAGAGGTTCGTCGCCAATAGCCCACGTGTTGCTTCTGGTACGACGTTAATAAAACCATACCCGCAGTAGCTCATACATGTCATAAGAGGTGACTGGAATGGGTGCCCAGTGTCTGGGAATATAGTCCGACATCATGCCCCCGAGGGAACCTCGATTTTTTTTCTTTCCCATAGGATTTACTGTCTGGTAAACACGGGTGACTTCTCTATTTTAGACCTTCCCTCTTGTCAATCAAATTTTTAAAATATTTTTTCACACATCTAGATCACAACTTTACACTCACTGTATCTGGCACAGCGTGGCCTCACCTAGCTTTTGCCCCATTAAAAATACTATCACTCACTCATTCAAACGTCTAAAGCACAGTTATGCCTTGTTTGGTGCAGCATGGCCACATCTGGCTCTTGCATCATTAAACTCCACCATGTAAATGTATTTTAAGCAATATCAATCTGTAATAAAAGTAATTATTGGTACATTATAATTTTCTTATAACAATTTTGACTAGTAACTTAAGTCTTCAGGAAAGGATGGAAATCACTCACCGAATTACCCTGGTGATATTTTTTTCTAAAACACGGGGTTTATTGTTTGTGGTAAACCCGAACGACGCACCCCCGGGACATCGTGGTGAACCATCTTTGTTTTCGAACCTCTTTGTCAACTAATTTTTATCTTTTCTATTTTTCAATCGTCTAGATCATAGTTACTCCTTGTTTAGTGCATCATAGCCATATTAGCCTCTTGCGCCATTAAGCTCCAACATTACTCGTGCTTGCGTAGTGCACCACAGTGTGTGTGCGCATCTTGCTCCATCAACAAACATTTTCACTCCTATTAAGTAACTTCACGAGATGTTATTGATTTGAAAGGAGTAAAAAACCTGTTAAATTATGTACCTTTACATATTAGAATTTCCTATATTTTAAATGATACCTTATTGTACATAACATGAAAACATAAGCTATGTTGTACAAATGGGAATGGAGTGGGATTATAGAATGGATTAGATAGCAGTGTTTATAAGTGATTTTTGAAACGACATACCTTCATCTGTTGTTGCGCAGTGCACCACAATGTGCGTGCGCATCTTGCTCCATCAGCAAAGCTTTTATTTACAGGTTTTGCACATGCCGTGACAAGAGTAAGATTCCCATTCACATGTCCTCACGAATTTACGAGCATAATGTTGATCCAATAGAGTTTATTACTTTTCTTATTAAAGCTCTAAAGATTATTTTTTATTCCACGGAATAAAATGCATTCAACAGAAGGGAAAAAAAACGTGTCGACGGGGTTTATTTCTTTTTCGGACTTTCGTAAGAATGTTTTATGAATTAAAGTTCTGAGAACTCGAACTGTGTATGTGTGTGTGTGCATCATTGATTTCAAGAATGGGAGTTGGGTAGATTTTCTTCTGAAAAATGGGTGGTAGGCTAAAAATGGTTGGGAGTTTGAGCTTGTAGTTTTGCAGAATGTATATTTGAATTGCAGTGTCGCAATTATACCATGTATCTCCAATTGCTGGACATAACCAGTACCTGCGTTAATTTTCAGGGTTTCACGAATGACTGATATTTTTTCCACATTTCCTACATACAAGTGACTAGCGTATACTCATTTGGCAGACAAACTCCATCCCAATATATTCCTTTTATTAAAAAATGCTGTGCCCATACGAGCGAAAATTTCTGTTTTGATGCACATTAAGTCTGCCGATTTTCTAAGTCCTCCCGAGACCGATGGTGGAAGTCTGGAGAGAGTGGGAGGAGTCAACTCAAGTGTCGTCCTCCTCAATTGACTGAAGCTCAAAATTACGAGGTAGGTCTGTCACCAATAGCCCACGTGTTGCTTCTTCTAGGTGTGTCGTTAATAAACAAAAAAGCACCTTGCTGTTGGTTTGCGGACTTAGTATAAAATGAATAAGATACAAAGTAGTACGAGTAAAGAAACCACGGGCAGGCTTCAAGATTTTTTGAGGCAAGGTTTTCAACTCTCTTTTTTTTGGAAACCAATTATCTTTTTTCTAATTTTTTCAAACGTCTAGATCACAAATATACATTGCTTGGCGTAGCATAGCCATATTTGGCTCTTGTGCCATAAACCTCTACTTGTATTGAAGGAAAAGTTCGCAAAATAGTATCATTTGGAAGAAACTGTAGCATAATGTAGAGAAATTTTGCAATATCCATTGGCATCATTGAACAAACGGCTCTTTCCAATATTTCTTTTTAAAATGTGGCTCCTAAAGGTAATGCAACTGGCATCCCTGTTGTAAAAGATTGATTGGGTTATTAACATAGCACTTAAAAGCAACACGATGATAATTCCCGACGCACCTCATATTTTTGAACCCAAGTAAAATAACCAGGATGACAATTGTAAGCTGAAATTTTACTCACTATACTTCCACACCATGCCAACATGATGACTTCAAGCCTCTACAGATGTAACGTACATCAATATCACTAAATGATTTAGTTATGGATTAATTTAATTAAAATTTTACGTGATTTATTTTCGTATATCAGTTATATAAAAATAAACTACGTGAAGAATTTTCTCCCTCTGTTACTGAATTAATCATTTATGGTCATAAAAGTATTTGTTAAGGTAATCATTTGCAATAAAACAAAAATTGTACAACTTATGAATGTGAGACTATGATGCAAAGTATAAACAAAAACAATGTGATGTGATGGCGCAACAGCCAGATGTAACTATGCTGAGTCAAATTGAGTGTAATTGTGGTCTTTGAGTTTGAAAAATGAAAAATATGTAAAAATTGATTGACAAGAAGGAGGGTTGAAAATATAGAAGGATATCCATGGGGTATCCCGGGGATGCGTCACCTGTGTTTACCAAGGATGATAAAATTCAAGAGAAATAAAAAGATCAGCAGGGTTATCGAGGGTTGTGATGCATGTACTTGCCTGAAGAAGGCAAGTCCCTGAGGGGATAAAGAAAAACAAAATATAACAAGTGTTGCAGTAGTCAAGAAAAAAAAATGATCATAAGTATTTTATTTTTCTATAATTATCATTTTATAACATAAATTAATATGTTTAGAGATTGTTTTATTTGGTGAGTGAAATACATAAATATTAACTGATCTATATAATGTTTTGATAATATATTTATTTTGTAAAAATAAGAAATATTTTAAAAATATAATGTATACTTATAATTACATTTATAACTTATATAACACTTATTACAAATATAATGTATATTTAAGATGAATGCTTATTTAAAAGTTCAAATGACGTTGACCTCGAAAGATGGAAATTTATTACATAATTCACTTCGAAAAAAAAAATAATAAATAAAAAATTAAGTTAAATTAAAAAATAACTTTTGTTGGAATAAACAAATTAATTCAGTGCATTATAGTGACTAAATTAAAATTTCACGTTTTATGCTTCAAGAAATGGTAATTTTCAAATGTTGTGGTATTTTTAAAGGATAAATTAAGAAAGTTTCGGTAACTTTTAAATGATTTAGGAGAAATTCAACGTGTTAATTTAATTCACAGATTCTGTCTGTTCTCCTTTCACTTCACTGAATCAAAACTTATTTTTTAAATATCTTTTCAATAACACAAACTTACCACATTACATAATTTTTTTTTATTAACGTCGCACTATAAGCAACACAAGGGCTATTGGCGCTTGACCTCGTGATTTTGAACCATGGTCAAGTGACGAGGACGACACCTGAGCTGGCACCCTCTCTCCTAACATCCACGCCAACAGGAGGACTTTGGGCACCGATAGATTAAACGCGCATCAGCCCTGGCTACACGGCGGGTCTTTGGCGGCCAAGAATCGAACCCACGACTGAATAAAAATCGCCGGCCACGAATCCGAAACCATGACCACTAGGCTACCGCGGCCACCACATTACACAAATAAATATTATAAACACACATAAAATATTCCAAAATCTGAGATTTTATTAGTGGGCTGTTTTCGTACGTTTCTGTGAATCATAAAGGTTTCTCCATTATTTACCATTTGTCACAATTTATGTGGCCGCGGTCATGGTTTCGGGTTCGTACCCGGCGGTTTTTGTTCAGTTGCGGGTTCGATCCTTGGCCATCAAAGACACGCCGTGTAGCCAGGGCTGATGCACGTCAAATCTGTCGGGTCCCATAATCCTCCCGTTGGCGTGGTATGGAAGTTAGGAGAGGGAGGGAGCCAGCTCAGGTGTCGTCCTTGTTACTTGACCGAGATTCAAAATCACGAGGTCCGTCTCCAATAACCCTTGTATTGCTTCTAGTGCGACGTTAATAAAAACTGAACTGAACGGTTGCAATTTACAGTTGCTGTAATTTCATTTCAGAAAGTAACTGTAAATGTTCGCCAAAAATAAATATTTCTTGCCGAGAGAACCTTTTTTCAGAAAAGTATACAGGCACCATCTGTTGCAGACAGTCCGAAGTAAATAAAAATGATTTTGGAATCATAAAAACTGATTAATAACGACGTAAAACAATATTTTGGGAACTCTATTCGATAGAGGGAAGCGCATATTTCTAACTTAATCAAAATTCAGCTTGAATCAATAAATTTTTTCTTGTAGCAAATGTGTCCGAGAATTTCGTCTCCTATACATTGACATAGAAAATTGAACATCCATTTTACATATAGGAGAAAAATTGCATATTTTTTTTTTAGAAAAATCAAAATTCTAAGAACGCTATTTTATAAATAATTATATGTGTTACATCCATAGTAATTTATTTTAATATAAAGCATTTCTTCTACCTGAAAATGTGTTCGAGCTTTGGATCCTATTCTTTGACATTAGCCACAAACAGCCTCAAAAAAGTTAAATAATCTCACATTTAAAATTACAAGGAATTTTCATAATTTTCTTTATTACTTTTGGTGCCGCTTAGCCAGGTTTGGCTCTTACACCATGAACTTCAAATTTCACTCAGCTGTGCTAGCTTAATGGTCATGGTCGCGATTTCACTGCCGACCTGAGGAAGTTTGGAGAGGAGTATCCCAGCTCTGGTGTCATTTCTCCTCACCTGACCTAGGTAAAAAACGATTTGGTCCGTCGCCAGTAGTTTTTGTGTTATTTCCAAATGCAACGTTAATAATCAAACAAGTTTCGCTCATTATGAGCAAGTGTAGAAATGTATCGCAATTTTTTATTATCGGAGATTAATGTTAAATACTTCAGAAAAATTCGTCCTATTCACATGAATGACATTGACTCAAATGGCACTTTTTTAGTAAAAGTAAGCTTATTCGAAACCAAAATTTAGCACCTTTATAGCTGTCGCATCTCTTATAATATAACGGCATACCTTTGAAATCCTAACACCTTTCCTGCTTCTTCCCGTATCACGTTATAAATCCCAAATGATGTTGAGTGTCCTTTTGTCTTCTAAGTGTCATCAATACTAACAGTTAAAATATTAGCAGACGAGAAAGATTTTCCTTTGGAGGAAGAAATTTTCAGACTTGTGATCTTACTCTACTACGCTTCAAATTTTAGAACTCTCTCTCAACCATAAGCGTGCATGAAAAATATGGTGTTTAATTTCCAATTTAAAGATAAAATAAATTTAGATTCTAATTTTCTTAACTTTTAATAAACTTTTGCTAAATTAAGATGAAATTCTCATAATATGTATTATCCATGGATAAAAATTATATCTGAAATAAAATAACTTACAATAATTATTGAAATTAATACCAACCTTAGTCGAATAAAACAGCAAAATGCAATATATATTATTCTTGCCATGTAAACAATTGTAACGAAACTTAAACAACTGAGTACACTAGAAAAGCGTTTCCACATTAGTCGCTGCGTCGCCGAGACTTACTTGCCTGTGTTGCGCAGGACGGTACGTGTTTTGTTTGTACGTATGCGTTTGTGGTCATATTTTGATTTTAATCTCATGGCCATCAACAACAACACACTCTTAAATATGTGTAATTACGACCCTGATTTCAATATTTAAAGACCCAAAAATGTTCTATTAAACTCTTATTAAATCCTTAATTTTTCACTTTCTTTTTCAACGCAAACAACACACGATTTCAGAAACTTTTATTTCAAATTCTCTAAATTTCTAATTGTTCTTGTTAAATTTTTTAATATACACTGAGCAGAAGCGGCTAACTCGCTGGCGCTCCATTTCCATCTATTTCATCACCCAGCAAATTCGGACACCAATTTTTTCGACCAAAACAACTCCATGAAAGGCAGCTACCCCATTGGTCGACTGGAATGTCAGCCTCACCTCCCCCTGCTCTTCAAACTTTTAACGTTAAAATCTGACCAATATATATATATATACTTAAATTTTTAATTCATAACAAGTAAAAACCACACAAACAATAACTTAAACGCAGTTCTGGGCTGGAAAAAAGCCGACATCGTGTTGGTTATGCTCAATTTATGGAGATTAAGAGCCGAAAGGCTCAGGTGCTCCAGCAAAATCTTGTCACCTATTTTGATTCTAAAATTGCTATGCGACATCGCTGTAATAATGCGCTTAGTGATATTTTTCAATATATAAATATGATTTACAGCACAACTAATCAAATATTACGATTTTATAATTGCTCTACACTGAAAATATATGAGTTAAAATTTGTCGCAAATGTCTAAATATTGCATTGGTAGGTGAGTAAGAACGATTCCTAAAGTTTCAGAGCTCTAGCTTGTAGGAAAGTTAGTTAAATTAACGATCGAAAATTTGATGACACACACACATACCAAGTGAAATACATAAAAACGTTATAAAAATGATAAATATCACTAGGGAATCCCAGGAGCGCGTCCCCAATGGTTACCGAATACAGTAAACTCCACTGGACAGGAAAAAGATCTCTAGAGTCCCTTTGGTTTCTTGAAGCCTATACCTACCTAAAGAAGGTAAGTCAATGAGGACTCAGTTACCAACAGAGCAGGATAAGTTTGAAAACCATTGTAATATGAGTTATGCTAACTTTCAATTACAGATTTTTTTAGAGCTGTTTTGTATAAGGGCTAAAGGTATGCTATTTCAAAGTGATGAATAATTAGAAATCTTATAAATTTTGAGAATTAGAAAGACAAGTATCTTAAAGATTATAATGAAGTGAAAGATCATCTAACGCTGCTATTTTGTGCTAATGGAAGCGGCGTCTTTAAATTAAACTGCTGGTTATTTACCATTCACAGAAACTCTACGGCCCTTCAAGAAGAGTAAAGTTCAGAGGAGCTGGCTAAATGTGATGCGGAGGTCGAACAAGAAAGAATCTAACCAGTAAAAAAACATGGGCTTGAGTGCACATAGCCTTTTTACTGATTGGATCAATGAAGTGTCTTCTCCTTCATAGAAAAATATTTGCTTGAGATGAATCGGCTATTCTATGTTTTGCTTGTTGCAGACAACGCTCCATCCGGCCGAGATGACGACCTCCTTAAAGGTCTTAAATTCCTCCCAACATCTAGTTTCTGTCTCCTAATAACCACTCAGTTACTTCAGCCTGTGGACAAACAGGGTAAGAAACTCGACATTAAAGCAATCTTCGAGCATTATTTTGTAAAGCACCAATCTCACTCTCGGAGAATTTTGGAAATATCACTTCTTCATCGTCGCATATCTCAAGGTGATCGAAATGTGTGGGAATCGGTTACCAAGAGTACCCTCACTTCTGCTTGGAAGAAGTTTTGGCCAGAAATATTTGTTGAATGTCACTTTGAGACAATATCTGTGGAAGCCTGTAGCCATAGATATTGAGGTTTTGGCCAAGATTATAGGACTGGAGGTGGTTTACAATGATATCGATGAGCACGTGGAAGAATACAGTCAAGAGCTAACTAACGAAGAGCTCATAAGAGTTGCTTAATGTTTCATTGCAAGAAATGGAGGAGAGTTTGTCAAAGGTGGAGCTGGAATTCAGCAATCATCTGGCGCAAAAAGAGAAATGCTAAAAACATGGGAAACTGAGGCATTGTACATTGAGAAGCATCAATCTAATAAGGGTTGGTTGGTTTTTATTAACGTCGCACCAGAAGCAACACGAATGCGAAAAGTGACGGATCTTGTAATTTTGAACCTCGGTCAAGTGACGAGGGCGATGCCTGAGTTGTGTGTGTGGCCCGTCCTCTCCTATCTTCCACACCACGCCAAAGGGAGGACTACGGACCTCGACAGATGAAGCGTGCATCAACCCCGGCGGGTTTTTAGTGGCATCAGGGCTCGAACCTACAACTTGGCGAAAACAACCGGCAGCGATCTTGAAACCTAATAAGGGAGTGGTATGTGTGCTACAATTTTAATAATACTGTATTGCATTGTTAACAAATTTTAAAATGTCGGGAAAACGAGCGTTTATAGACAGTTTTCTAATAAAACAGAAATAGGTGTATATATTATAATTATTTCAGGGGGGGGGGGGGGGGGGGGGGGGGGGGGGGGGGGGGGG
>BMAW01015920.1:344879-398348 GCA_019974015.1 Nephila pilipes
CCCCCCCCCTGCAGATCGAATTCGTATCACAGGTTGATTCACTCCGCGATAAAATGCGAGTGAGTGGTCGTGAAATTTATTGGCGCAAGAGCCAATGGTTAGGCTGCGCCAAATAAGGTGTAACTGTGATTTAGACGTTTGTAAAAATAGAAAAAAATTGTTGACAAAGGAGGGCCGAAAATAGAGAAGGATCGCTGTCGTATCTCGGAGGGCACGTCAAGGTGTTTATCAAAGATAAACCTCATGGGAAAGGAAAAAGATCACAAGGGTGACTTGGGGTTGTTGATGCCCCAATTTACTTGAAGAAGGAAAGCCCCTGAGAGCATTTCGCGATACAAGATATGATTCACGTTCCTTAACGAGGCATGCAATTTTCTTCAAATGTCATACATAAATTTTTTGAGGTTTTCTTTTTGGTAAGGGACGCATCGTATTTTTCATTAACTTTTTGGGAAATATTGTTTCGCCTTACGAATAAGAATCTGAAACGAATTATGCTCGTTATAGTTTAGTTTTTATTAGCGTCGCACTAGAAGCAACACGAGGGCTATTGGCGACGTACCTCGTAATTTTGAACCACGGTCAAGTGATGAGGACGACACCCGAGCTGGCACCCCCCTTTCCTAACACTCGTTACGCGAGATTCCACAGTAAATTACTGACCTAAGAGGCAGAATGGATTGCATAAAATCAACCCATGAAACCTTCAATCACACAAACATTTGGTTTCGTGAATGTTTTCACTACTCAGCATTGCTAATTTGGAAATGAAGGGAAAAAAGAAAATTTGTTGCACCTTCAGTTTCTAGTCAATTCACTTATGATATTAGTAGAAACATGTCTAAAAAGAATTAGTGAAAAAGATAACATACCTTACATTCTAATACGAAATAATTATAAAGTAAATGTTGCATAATATCCAAGCTGATTATAGTTCAACTATTAATGATTTAAGGGGACACAGTACCCAAAGAAATTACCATTTTTTTTTTTAATTGTAAGACTTTTCTACATATATGTGCAAAGTTTCACGACTCTTCTAGAGTTATTTAAAATTTCTTTAACAGTATGTATTAAGATATTTCAGAGGCCCTTAGTATTTTAAACTTTTTCTCAGCTCTTTATTATTCATGACAGCCATGTAATTAAAATGCTATGGCTTTTGTGTAATATACATTAAGTTTTGAAATTTTTTCCTGTTGTTTTGCATAAAATGTTTAATTCTGTTCATGGAATAAGGATTTTGATTAATAATTTTTTTTTTGAAAATCTACAAAATTAGATATAGTTTTTTTTTTTTTAGAGTTCAATAGAATTTTTTTTTTATTTTGTAAAACTGTAAATAGTTCTAGAGCAACTACACCCATGCACAGAATTGTGAGAAACAATTCTTTGAAATTCATAAGAAAATTGTTTCAAAATATTGAAATATTTTGAAAGAAATTAAATTGTAAATAATTGTTCCAAAAAATGAAGTTTTTTCTCTTCTTTCTGAAATATATATTTTAAATGAGTTCAATTATGTTGAATAAAAACTTTTACTTATAAATCCCTAATTTAAAAAAGTTGCTTGTGAGTACTGTGTCCTTTTAAAAGTGTTTTGAGCATCAGTAATTCGAAAATATCAGTCTAACTGGTTAGTTATTCTTAAAAGCTACTATAACCAGAAGTATATATATATACAAAAGAAATGCTACTTTTAATTCTTTTTGCTTCTTTAGATACTGGAATGTTCCTTGTTACATTACTTTTCAGTTTCTGCTATAATTAATAATTGAATCAAATTTGTTACTTGAGAAAACAGGAAATGAGATTGTGATGCATATATTTGATCAAATAAGGCATGTGTATTTTTTAAAAAGATTTAATAATGTTTCTGCAATAGATTTTTAAATTTTTTTTTTAAATAAAGTTTTATTAATGTTTAAATTTTTTTATAATGTTATACATTCTAATTAAGACCTGGATCTTTCTTGAATGCTCATGATTGCAAACAATCATGAATTACTTTTTTTTAATTGGTGATCATGAATTACTTTTTCAAAGGGAAAAAATTTCAAGTATTAAGTTGATAAACTTTTATTGGAAACTATTCCAACTTTTTAAAAATATGTCTAGAACAAATTGTAAATAATTTGGTTCACAGATTAAGACAACAATTATTAAAATTTTACATAGAGCTTATTGAGAAAAATACCCACAGAACAGACATTTGTTTACAAAAGGAAATTTAATGAAAGCGGGAAAGGGGAGGGAAGAACTATATTTTTTTCCCAATGAGTAAAGTTATTGTAGTATCCTTTACATATTTCTTACAAACATACCCATAAATAACACATCAATCAATAACTCCCGAGACTAACCCAGAGATGGCGCTCGTAGTAAACCAGTAACCAGGTCTTTCTAGAGTACTAACCTTTGCTTGAAACGTGTCAAAATTTTAAGCCGATCGTACCAGAAACAGCTGAGTTATCGAGGTTGGAGTAAAGTCGTTTTGTAGTTTGTTTAAAAAATGGAAAAAACCGAGTTTCGTGTTCTGATAAAACATTGTTTTTTAATGGGTAAAAACACCGTGCAAGCGAAACAATGGATTGAAAAATGTTACCCGGACTCTTGTCCATCAAAAGCAACGATTTGTCGGTGGTTTGCCGAGTTTAAACGTGGTCGTACCGACACAAATGACGCGGAACGCTCGGGTAGACCTGTGGAAGCCGTTACACCGGAAAATGTGAGTGAAGTGACAAAAATTATAATGAAAGATCGTAAAGTGAAGCTCCGTGAGATTGCTGAGATGACACAGATATCATATGGAAGTGTATTTACTGAAAAAGGTTTTTTGAAGTAAAGTGAAAAAGGTTTTTTCCAAGTGGGTGCCGCGATTGCTTTCGATGGAACAAAAACAGCAACGAGTCGATGATTCAGAAAGCTGTTTATCGCTATTTACTCGCAACAAAAAAGATTTCTTGCGGAAAAAAAAAAAAAAAAAAAAAGATTTGGAAAAGCGTTGGAACGATTGTATCACCCTAAAAGGTGATATGTTGATGAATAAAAAAAAAATGTTGTTTTTAATGTTAGACTCGGGAGTTATTGATTGATGTGTTATATGCCATTGAAGTAATTTTGAAAATTTAATAATAAGTCAAATAATAAAAATTCTAAAAGATATTGAATGAACAATTATATTATTTTGAGTGAATTTTTTTTAACATTTGTCTTCTAGTTAATCTTAAGGACCATACTTGAATTTTAGATATGAATTTTGAAACTATTTTTATCATCAAATTATGCTTTCAGTAAGAGTTAACATTCTTATGATTACTTACAGTTGTGTTTTTCTTCATTATTTTAAAAAAAACTTTTCTTCTTAAAGATATATATACTGGAGAAAGGAAATTTCCTAGGACTAAAACTAATTTAAGTAAGATTTAAATTTTACTCATTACTTTTCAAATTGCTTTAATTTTCATGGAACACAAAGCTTTATATGATTCAATGACCTGAATTTCTTAAAATTAAGATTAAGTTTTACGAATTATAATGCTTCTTCCAAATTCTTAAAAATAATTGTGAAACTGTATATTTTAATAGAAAAAAAAAAAAATTAAATTTATGTATTTTAATTTATTTGCATTTAGTGTTAAATGAGATATAACTTTGATGTTTTAAAAAGAATTCTGAACAGGCCAAAATCAAATTCTATGAAAAACAATAAGTTTTTAAAAATTACCTTAATTTTAATATAATTTCTTACAACTAATGAAAAATTTCAATTATTTTATACCATAATATGAAATCCATTTTTAAGACAGCTGAAATGAAACAGTAATCAAATGTTGAATATTTTACTTTTAAAAAAGACTGTTTATATCACATTTATATAAATCTTTCTTCCTCTGTAATCTTGAAATTTTCTCACCTGAACATCTTAGAAGAAAACACTTATTAACGAAAAAAACTGAGATAGGAAAAATACATTTAGTAAATACCATAACTTTTTTAAAATTAAGATTTTCATACATATAACATCTTTTCATTAGCTCAACTTTTTATTGCCTTCTCCTATTTTTCTCTTTCAAATAAGCAATATTTTGAAAAATATATTAGCATAGCAGTTGCACAATTTTTGGGTGGTAATGTTTAACAGAATAAATGTACTACAGTATGGTGGAAGGAATTCACTGATTTGATACACAGTATTCTAAATGTATTTTTTTAAAAAAAAGTTAACAAATAGACACTGTATTAACTCCTTAGATATCATTCTTATATTAAAATTTTTTAATGTTTTTTTTCATAAAGATGAAAGAGGGAGGGAAGAAACAGTGTCAAAATTTATTTCTGAAAGTGCATTTTATACAATGATGTAAGACACAACAAAAAATGAATCAAACATAATAATATGAAAGAAACTGAAATTATGTAAATGTACACACATACATACACATCCTAATTTGTTTTGGAGTATTACTAGATGGGAAAATGTATGTACAAAATGCATATTAGAAACTCAGTCAGCCAAAAAGTTTTGTTCAAATAACACTTTTTCATTCGATGGCAAAGTCTTTAAGAAGAAAACAAAGCCAATTAGCTGCATAAATACAACAATCAATCAATCTTAACAGCTGCATATATTTTTCGAATAAAGAAATATGCTGCATAAAATCCAATTGTACCAGTCAAAATCCAAAACGTTAGAACCATTAAACCTGTGTATGCAAAATACAGGAGGGTTGGAATAAATTCTGTGATCTCCAGCTGGAAAAAAAAATCACTTGAGTTATAGACATTTTTTTTTTTTTTTACAAATATGTATACAAGAATTATTTTTACAAAAGTCTTACTTAATAAGCTCTTAAACAATGAAATGAAATTATGACTGTGCAATTTAATGTTTTAATATATCATCTCTAAGTATGATAAATTCAAAAATTACATATAAAGTCAAAACATATTATAATTAAATTTCCATTAAAAAGTATGAACTTCTGAAAAAAGAATTGGTATTTTAGTAAAATATAAACAGATTAATTAATTAATATTCATAATTTTATATATAATTTACAGTAATAATCTTCAATTACATCTTGTATATGTAGAACTATCAACTACATATGTAGGATGTGGGAAAAGGATATATATATATACAGATGGAGGACTAAATAATACAAACACCTGTGAAATAATGGAAAATCTTTATTAATAGGGGGTTGGACCATCATTTGACTAAAGTACAGATTTAATGTGACATGAGGTAGATGCTTAAAGGTCATGGGCAATATTTAAAGGCATATTAAGTCATATCTCCTGCAGAATGGTCTCTAATTCTGAAGGGCTGGATGAGGGTGGAAATAAGTTAGAAGTTTGGACTCCAAATATTCCCATAAATGTTCAATAATATTCTAGTTCGGAGAATGAGTGGGCCAGGCAAAATGTTCAACTTCATCGTCATGTTCTTCGAACCATGCTTGAACACACCTAGTAGTGTGGATAGGGGTGTTGTCTTGAAAAAGCGGTCGCTCTTCAGGGAATACAGTCTGGACAAAATGATGGACATGATCTACTAGAATGCTTAAATAGAGATTGGATTTGATTATCCCATGCAGAATAACAAGTGGTCCAAGACCGCGACAAGATATTGCACCCCATACCATAATGGGGCCCCTCCCCGTTCCACAGTTGGCAAGAGGTATTCAGAATTAAACCTCTGGGCGTTCAACAGACATAAACGCATCCGGTTGTCTGAAATAGGGTGAATGGCGATTCATCTGACCATATTACCAGTTGCAAATGCTGTGGGGACCAGCCTTTGTGATCTCTGCACCATTGGCGTCACTAGAAAGCATTAGTTGCAGTCACCCAGGGTTTATGAATTGCCACTCTGCCATAAATGTTCTCAGCATGAAGTTCCCTTTTGATAGTTTTTGTTGAAACGGGGTCCTGGAGATACTGTTCATTTTTAATGTTATCTCGGATAATGATTGCTTGTGCTTTCGGGCTACTATGGGCTTCAAGACCCGTCTATCCCTATCAGCAAGATTTGACTTTCGGCCATTGTTGTGCTTTGAAGACATCATCTTATCCTCTTTTGTGTACACTGTCATAAGGGCTGTTACCGTACTCCTTGCAAACCCCAAAAGATTTGCTTCTCCCGTAACCGATGCTCCACTTAAACGCGCTCCAACAATCATTCCTCTTTGGAACCCTGAGAGGTCTGACATTTCAACTTATCACAGACAATTCGCCAGACACATGCAATGCAAGTGACTGCTATTGAGAGACTGATACCTTCCTCTACCACGCTCACTAGGTGGCAGACTTCTGTTGCAGGTGTGAAAAACATCATACTTAATAACAGGTGTTTGTACTATTTTGTTCTCCATATGTATATTTAATGAATCCAAATTCAATAATCACTTAAAGGTTTTAAAAACTGAGGTTAATTATTTCAACTGAACGTAACTTCACAGTCGTTTTGTTCCTTTTTTTTTTGAGCACTCAAAAAGAGATTTGTAAAAACTGCCAAAAATGTATTCCTTCCTTTGTTTAGATAGCTGTATATAAATACCAACTTATTTTATTTACATGAATAAATTACATCTCAAGTATTAATAAGCTTTCCTTTCAATGAATTAAAAATGAACATAAATATAAAGGAATACCACCTTTGTAAGGAAATAGAAAACTGAATAAGCAAAAACATAAACAGCAGAGCCTCCAGAAACAATAACAGATCGCCACCACCAATGGTAATCCTGAAAATATAAATTTTTAAACAATGAGTAAGAGAATTTATGTTGCATTTTATTTTATTTTTCCTTTTTAAAAACTTTTGATAAATAAATTTAGATGCAATATCTGAAATATGAAAAATTAATTTCACATGAAACATTTTGAATGTAAGTTTCAGAAAAAAAATTTACTTTAGTTTTATATAAAACTATTCGCAGCAGAAAATTTCAAGCATGCAAGTAGTACAACTTACTAAATGCCATTAAATATAATAAACTAAAAATACTAAATATTTAATATTTTAATGCTTGAACAAAACTTGGCGAGATTTAAAGAAAAATATGCATATTCTAATACAAGCACTATTTTGTATTAATATGAAAAGTTTTGTATTAATAATTATAAAAGAAATTCATATTTAACTTATGTAATTAGTTTTCCATTCCTCGGAAAATATTTCTAAAACTCAATTTCTTTTTACTTAAGATAAATAGATGACTCATTTACAAAATGGTTTAAGATATTTTTGTTTTCTATCATATATTCCAATATCTCTGAAAATTTATTGAGCTAAGAGTATAAAATTCCATTTCAGTTTTAATAAAAGTAAGACAAATTTTCAATTTTAAAAAAAATAAGTAAGAGTAAGAAAAATTCAACACCAACCTCGCCACAAAGTTGAAAGTAGACCATAACGATTGATATTTGTGAGCAAGAGATGACAAGAATAATGAAGACAAGAAATAGGAAACCAAATAAGTAGTAAAACTGATTCTCCCATATCGCCTAAAAGGAAGAAAAAACATGAAATTACTAAATATGTAACTAAAATTAAAAACACTGAACAAAAAGTCATTCATATAAAAAATTACCGTAAATATAAAGAAGAGCTCAATAAACATAGCACCAAATGGAAGAATTCCAGCCATAAGTGTGCTGAAATAAAATAAAAAAATAAATAAGAATTTGTTAACTCCAAGCATTTCTTAATGGCGATTAATGAACCTGCAAGAATACAATAATTAATAAACAAATTACACAACTTATTTTGAAATAAAAATTTGTTTCAACATCTTACTTCATTATAAAAATTGCATTTTCAATCCTTATTGTTTCATTAACAATAAAATGGTAACATTTCTCATTGAAAAGAGATTAATCAATTGAATTTCTGTTCAAAATTAATATGAAAATATCTCTTTGGAGATATATAGTTAGCTAATAACTGTTTATACTGTACATATTAATTAGAGTATTGAACGTATCTTAGCAGATTAAAGGAAATTGGAAGCAATTCTTAAATATGTGATGCCTGTTACCTTTGTCTAGCTCACTCATACATTGGGTTTTAAGAGATTAGTTTTGGGGAAATTTTCAAACTGATTTTAATAATTAAAACAGTAATTTTTGTTTTAAATAACACGTTTTTTTTTTGTCTGCAGCATTAGAAAGCTGTCTTAGCTTTTCATATGTGTTCACTTGTATGCAGACTAATTTTGTAGTAGCAAGTTGCTCCTTTAACAAAATTAATTTTTTTGTTTGATGTCAAACTTTTAGTCATCTGTGTACTTTGTGAAAGGAAAATATAAAATGAAATAAGCAAGATAATAGACATATAATCAAAGTTAAGTATTAAAATTGTAACAATCTCTCTCATTAAATATATTTACCAGAGCATTGGATTCATATACCACACTTGCTCAGGAACTTGACGAGGAATTTGATTTGTGCGCACAGGATGCTCATAGGGATGTTTCCTTATGCCAAAATAATATCCAATAAATACTAAAGGCAAAGAAATGCCAAACCACAAGCAAAGAAGTGCCAACATTGTAGTAAATGGAACCTATAAGGGAGTGGTTATTTTGCAAATTAAAAAAAACAACAACATAGCAAATAAATAACTGAAACATAAATGTGTGCGTTTGGGGGAGAAGTCTAAATACTTACATATTTACACCTTACATACATGGTAAAAATTCACATGATTATTGTAATAATAATGAATATATTACATGTGATAATTACAAACATCTTCCCAGATTGTTTCATAAATGTTTTTAAAATTACAAAATTTATTATTGAAAACTTAAGTGGTTGAGAGATTTTATATTGAATAATGAATTACATTTACATACGGAAATTAATCTATGAATACATTAAATTTTACATATAAATGTTCATTAATTTCATAAAAAATACTAACAAAATAACTCACGCTGATGTGACAACATTCTATATGTTTTCCTCATAAACAAATAAAGATATAAAATTAACCCAACAGAAAAACTTTAAGAAAAATATCTTTTATTTTCAACTCGCAGGTTACATCCTTTTTAACCTTGCATACATAATTTTTGTAACGATATTCATTTCTTAGCCTATGCTTAGTAATGTGCAACTACGTTTAGTTATAACTTGGACCAATACAAGATTTGGTAAAAAATTCTCCAACCCACAATTGCTCACTGACAATTATTTTCAACATATTCTCTTTTAAGGTTTTAAATTATTAGAAAAAGAGGGACTACTGAAATTCTTGAGATTTATTTTTATGGAAGGAAAGTTAGGACATTTTTTTCCTCTCATGTAAGATACATATTTTTAGATATGAAACACACTAAAATTATTAACATTAAATACTTTGAAATTATTCCAGAAAGGTAAACTTAAAGTGACTGTCTATTAACATCACGTTGAGAAGCAATGCTAGGGCTATTGGACCTTGTAATTTCAAACCTTGGTCAAATGACAAAGACGACACCCAACTTGGCACCTCCTTCTCCAAACTTCAACACCACACCAATGGGCAGATATAGGACCTTGACCAGATATAATGTGCATCAGTGGTAGGTCTTTAATGGTAATAGGGTTCAAACTCACAACTTGATGAAAGAAACACTAGCAATGAATCTGTATACATGACCACAAGGTGAATTTAAAAATAATGATTAAAGATGTTTCTTTTTTTTTCATATATTTTGCTCCCTTTTCACCTCAAGCAATATTTGTTTAGGAATATAACTTCTAAAAATAGAGTAAAGCTATTTAAAGAATTCAGAAATGAGAAAAAATGCATATGTTCAAAAAATACACACACACTTAAATAGCAATATCAAAACATAAAGAAACGGATATCAAAAGAAATGTTACTTACAGCTCCTGAAGAATGTTTTCCCCAGATAAAGAAGTTCAAAATAAAACCACATCCAAACACAATACCAGGATACAATAGAGCAGTCTATATATATAAACAATTTTACAGAAATAAAAATGAGGCACAATTTACTATACATGCATTTCTGAATATCTGGTATTAAAAAGGGTGAACAGATTAAACTGCACTTCTTAAGAAAATATATCATTAAAAAATATAGTGAAACTTCAAAAAAACTGTTTAAGTGCTTGTGAGAAGTTGGTCAAATAAAGTTTTGTGTAATAAAGTTTCAAAACATCAATGAAACCCAGATAAAAATGATATAAATTTTTTAAATCAACATACATTTCCTTCAACATTAAGGTAAATTACAATTTTTAATTTATTTCCAAAATTATTCAACAAATCATAGAACATTTAACTAATCATTAAAATTATCATACAAAATGTAAGGGAAAACAGAAGGAATTTTTGAAATGTTAAAACACACATACACATTTTAGGGATAGTCAAATAAAAAAACTTACATAAAGCGCTGCCTTTTTCCATTCAATTCCCCTTAAAGTTTTATACAGTCTGGCAGAAAAATACCCAGATACACACCTGAAGAAATGCATTACAATTATGTTAATGATTAAAAACTATTTAAAGTTGTTTTTTAGTTCAGTTTTGAAAATCTTATTAATGATTCCTAATTGATGCTGAAACTTTGAAGTACACAATACATTAATTTTCTCAAATAATCTGCGAACATTATTTTACCAAATAAAAAGAAATTTCATTAACATTCATTTTGATTAATTAAAAGTAGCTTTTTTCCAGTTATCAATAATATATCCCGTAATAAGTCACAACAGAGCTAGAAAGCCCATAAAAGCTTCTTTTTTCCATAACTGCTTCTACTACCATTAACTAATGAAACAAATCAAGGCTACAGTTATATTAATAGGAAATTTAAAAAAAAAAACCATTGAGAAAAAATGTTAAATTAGTTTATAACATTTCATTACTACTATTTATTCAGTTGATTATTCACATAATGAGATATTTTATGAAGGAAAAAAATAATTTACTTGTTTTACATACTAAATACCAAACGAGCTAGTTACGGTAACGGTAGCGGCTAAAATTATGAGGTACCTGTTTTAAAATTAAAAACATACCCTCTCATCAGAATTACTATTAAAAAGTTAAAGTGCATCATTTAATAAAATTTTAACTTAATTGTAATCAACTATAACAATTGTGATCAAGGCAACAAGCGCCTGGGCGTTCGGCAGAGTGAGGAACTGCCGAAACAAAGTTGAAAAGTAAAGTTACGAAAGCGCATTGCCATTGGACGCAGTAGCCAGTAAGCTAAGAAGCATATATAGCAATGGGCGGAGAGAGCGTTAGGGGGTGGTGTAGTCATATCCCGGTAATGCTTTGGAATTACGTGTTGCCGATATGACGTCATCCCACGCATCTGGCGATGGAATCGGAATTTGCATTCGACGGTATTTTTTCAATTACGTCATACAAAGTTAGTTTTCATTGGATGGCGATTCTTAACTGTCGAGTTGACGGTGTTGAATGCAAATTCCGGAGTATATATATAAAGGAGATCTTATGAATCTGAATGGCTGACTTCTCGCTTCTTGGATGGTGTAAGAGACTTTGACTATGATAGAAGAGACCATAGTTATAATGTTGAAACTTTCGGTTTTGAAAATGATATTTAACAATATTGTTAATAATGTAAATAACTAATCGTGTAAATAAAATGGTGATTTTAAATATTAGAATTTGTCTTTATCTGTTGATGTGGCAATTTTAAATTAAATTATCAAAGGCCTACTCTGAGGAAGGCCAACAATTGGTTATGGGCCCAGACAAGAATCCGAGTGCCTGCATTTAAATTATTTTTTAAAATAATAAAGCCACATTAACAGAGTAAAGTTTGGAATCAATCACTATTAAAATGGCTTTGCTGACGTATCAGATTGATGCTTTGAACACATCCAATTATGCCACGTGGAAAGAAGATGTCAAGGTTTTGTTGATGGAGAAGGATCTATGGCAGTTTGTTGTTCAGCACAAGACTAGCGATGTCGATGCCTCCGCCAAGAAAGAAGTCAAAAAAGATGCAGAATGTGCAGCAAAGAAGATACGAGCTTACTCCCTCATCTACCTAAATGTAGAGAAGGAGTTTCGCCCGCTACTTAGCGGCATGAAGACCCAAGAGATGCATGGGAGAAGATCAAGACACATTTCGAGCCAAGTTCAAGAGCCAGAATTGTGGAGCTAACGGATTCGTTTTTCAACTGTCATCTCAATCCAGGAGAAGGAATCAACCTATACGGTGCGAGATTGAGGACTATCATACAGCAGTTGTCCGAAGCCGGTTGACCAATTTCGGAGTGGTTGCAGCCATTCCAATTGATTAGAAGACTACCTGATGAATACCGAGGGATAGTACAGTTAATTTATCGTTTTGAGGACTCTAAATTCACCTTCGATAATGTACTAAATGAACTGTTGTCAGAGGAAGCCCGACTAAAACTGTTTTGTAAACAGGATAATGTAAGAAGCAATTTTGAACATGCTATGGAAGGTATTAGTGTGAAACCTAATTTTATTAAAAGTAGAGATCAGCAAAAGGGGAATTTAAATAGTCAGCCAGAAAATCCCAATAATAAACCAAATGTAAAGTGTTTTAATTGTGGGAAAATGGGCCATTTTGCTAGAAACTGTAGGATTAAGATTAGGAATCAGGCTAAGGTAAGAGCTAACCCCAATGTTAGTTTTTTGGCAGAAGCCAGTTTGGGAACAAATACTTACAATACTGCATGGGTATTTGATACTGCTGCAAGCTCTCACTTCTGTAACAATCGTGATCTGTTTACAACATTTCAACAAACTTCTGGGGTAGAAATGAAAGCTGCAATTAACGGGATGACATGTGAAGTTCTCGGTAAGGGGAATGTAACTTTTGATTGTAAAAATCAAAGAGGGACTCAAACGGTTACTCTAACCGATGTTTTGTATCACCCAGGCTTCGACATAATTTGATGGCGGGCCACCGCATTGAAGCGAGTGGATCCTATTTCGTAGGAAAGAATGGGCGAATAGACATTTTTTCTAAAGAGGGTAGAAAGCTGTTTTCGGCCAAACGAAATAATGGTCTTTATTATGTGTTAGCTGATTATCCGAAAATGGGTAAAAAGTGTAATTATAAGCAGAAAGATTATCCGAAAATGGGTAAGGAGCGTAATTATAAACGGGAAGAAATAAATCAGATCTCTTCGGAGAACAGTCTTGAATTATGGCATAAACGTTATTGTCATATTAATAAGGATTATATTTTGAAGACTGTAAAGAATGTTAGAGGATTGCCCACAGTGAAAGATCAAGAATTAAACTGCGAGCCGTGTTTAACTGGAAAAGCTAAAAGGGTTTCGTTTAAATCAATAGGAAAGATTAGATCACGGAAACCTTTAGAACTTTTACATCTGGATGTGGCGGGTCCGATCCAAACTACATCAAGAGGCGGCAATCGATATTTTTTAACTATCATAGATGATTTTTCTAGAAAAGTCTGTATATACTTACTGAGGGAAAAATCGGAAGTTTTCAGTAGTTTTATAAAATTTAAAAACAGAGCCGAAAGATTTACCGGTAACAAAATTATTAATATTCGTACTGATAATGGGATGGAATTCTGTCTAGGGGATTTTGAAAGGTTCTTAGAAGATAAAGGTATCAAACATGAAAGAACAAACGTGTATACCCCAGAACAGAATGGAGTCGCTGAACGCTTTAATTTAACAGCAATGGATGCAGTACGAACTATGCTTAGGGATTCGAAATTAGGAGAGGAAAATTGGGGAGAGGCAGTGCTATGCTTTACATATGTTTGGAATCGAGTAACGCATAAGCATTCCGAGAAAACCCCGTTTGAATTGTAAGGTGGAAGGGTTCCAACCGTAAGACATTTAAGAACTTTCGGATCAACAGTTTATGTAGGGATACCAAAGCAACAGCGTAGAAAGCTAGATATGCGTGCTGAAAAAGGAATATTATTAGGGTATGCTCTTCGTAGCAGAGGATATCGCGTTTTAATTCCGGAAAAGAATAAAGTAATCGATACCATAAATGTTAAAATCTATGAAAGTAATTTAAATGGTAGGGAACAAAATTTAAAGAGAAATTTCATAATATTAAATGGTTATGATGAAGAAACCGAAACGGATGCAGAAATAGAAAAACCGATCAAAGGAATAACCAAGGAGGTTAAATTAATTGATAAGGAACCGGAAATTTCTGATCAAAGTACTTCGGATCCAACCATTCCCTCCAAGTCGGAAATCAGTACCTCGACCCGATGGATCAAGAGTAGATGTATATTATGGTATAATGGGTACAAGCATGTGTTTGAGATCTAGGAATGACGCTAAGGCTTACTGTGAGGCAAATGAAATCCCTTATGACCCAGAATTTTTTAATTTTAGTGGTAAAAATTCATTTACCGGTATTGTAAAACAAGAAGTAGAGTCAAATTTTTTAAATAATTGACAATTAAAATTTAAAGACGTAAAAATATCAGATTCATTCCACGAAGCATCCAATTCCCCTCAAGCATCTAATTGGAAACATGCAATGGAGGAGGAAATGAAAGTAATCAAGGAAAGGAAAGTATGGACATTGGTTGAAAAGCCAGTGAATGCAAAAATATTAGGAAGCAGATGGGTATTTGCATTAAAAACAGATTCACAGGGTGATATCTTGAGGTTTAAAGCCCGTCTTGTAGCACAAGGTTTCCGACAAGAAAAAGGCTTTCAATATGACCAGGTTTTTAGTCCAGTAGTAAATTTTTCCATAATACGATTATTTTTTTCTATTCTAGTAGGAGGGATGAATTGGTATCATATACAATTAGATATCAGATGTGCATATCTGTATGCCTCACTGTCTGACATGATATATATGAATCAGCCAAAAGGTTTTGTCGACTCCAGAAAACCGAATCATGTATGTTTATTACAGAAGGCTCTATACGGATTACACCAAAGTGGACGTGAGTGGTATCATGAATTAAATAAAGTTCTAGAATCTTTAAATTTCATGAAACTAGAATGGACAAACTGTGTCTATTGTCATAACAGAGAGGTTATTTTATTACTATATGTTGATGATATTATTTTATTAGGAAAGCAAGAAGATAAGATTTATAAATTAATAGATGTTTTAAAACAGAATTTTGATATAAAAGTTTTGGGAAAGACTGTTAAATTATTAGGGGTAAATTTTGAGCAAGAAATGGGTAAACTTTACATAAACCAAACTGATTATATCGAAAAAGTTTTTGATCAGTTTAGAAATTATAAGCCTCCAATAGTTTCTCTGCCCATTTCAAAAAGTATAGTACTTTCAAAACTGGACTGTCCACAGACTAATCAGGAAATTAAAGAAATGGAAAAATTACCCTACAGAAATTTAATAGGATGTTTATCATTTATAGCAAACAGAACACGTCCAGATATTAGCTATGCAATAAATACCCTTTCGCAATTTCAAAATAACCCAGGCAAAGCTCATTGGGAGGCCTTATTAAAAGTATTGGGTTATATTTATTATACAAGGGAAGATAAATTGAATCTATCCGGTAAGACAACAATAAATTGTTTTAGAGACGCAGAATATGCATCTAATAGAGATGACCGGGTTTCGGTTGGGGGATATATAATTTTTTGTGATCAGGCTATTATTTCTTGGCTGACATCAAAGTAACGTAGTGTCTCTTTATCCACAATGGAGGCGGAATACGTTGCTTTGACAGATGCTGCTAAGGAGTTACTTTGGATATTAAGAATTGTCGAGGAATGTAAGGAATTGGGAATTTTTTCAAACGAAAATTTTGAATTCAATTTATTTTGTGATAATAAAGCAGCAATAGATTTCTCGAATTCTGCTATTGAAAATTCTCGAACAAAACACATTCATATTAAATATCATTTTTTAAGAAATTTAGTGTCGGAAAATTTATTTAATTTAAAGTATATAGCTAGCAAACAGAATTGTGCTGATCTATTTACGAAATCCCCAACTAAGACAACTTTGTCAGAGTTTAAAGGGAAAATATTTTTTAGAGATAAAAATTAATTCTAATGGTTACAATGTTTGAAATATTAAGTCCATTGTTATTGGAAATAATCTCTGTTAATGGACGGGAATTTGAAACTTTTTAATGTCAAGCCCTTTATATAAGCAATAATTTAATGCTGTGTATGATAATACAAAGTATATCAAATTATTTCTGTGTACGTATAAAATATGAGTTTTGTATATTTTTAGATTTGATGTACTTGCATATGAAAGTTGTTTGATTTTTGTAACATCGCCCAGATGTGTGGGAGGCGGGCCAATTGTTGTCATATCGCGGTAATGCTTTGGAATTGCGTGTTGCCGATATGACGTCATCCCACGCATCTGGCGATGGAATCGGAATTTGCATTCGACGGTATTTTTTCAATTACGTCAAACAAAGTTAGTTTTCATTGGATGGCGATTCTTAACTGTCGAGTTGACGGTGTTGAATGCAAATTCCGGAGTATATATATAAAGGAGATCTTATGATGACTGACTGACTGGCTTCTTGGATGTTTAGCTTGGATTGTGATGAGATTTTGGCTGATACTGTCTTGTAAATATGTAATTAATGTTGTAAATAAAATGGTGATTTTAAATATTAGAGTTTGTCTTTATCTGTTGATGTGGCAATTTTAAATTAAATTAAATTATCAAAGGCCTACTCTGAGGAAGGCCAACAGGTGGGACTTCAGTTCGAAGGCGAAAACGACTTCAAAAAAGCTGTCGTCCGCGGGTTTTTGAGAGGTTGTAACTAGATAAAAATAAAGTTAAAATGAAATAAATAGAAATGCCGTACCAAAACCAATTTAAAGAAAAATGCAATTTAAAAGTTTGAGGGAAAATTTAAACGCGAGGAGATTGAGTTTGAAAAAAGAGAATTAACATGAATTGAGCTATGCGCCACTAGCGACGCTTGGTGGTTAAAATTGGTTCTAACTTAGGAAAATGGAAAATAAAGTGTAAACAAACTTTTAAGAGCTTAAATCACTAAGATTTCGAAATTTTAAAAATTGTGAAAGTGATCGACAGTGTTACGCGAGGTCCATTTTGACCATGGGACATTGCCACTTATCGATGTGAAGTCCTGAATTTAAAAATTAAGCAGGATATCACTAATGTATTGCTTCAATGCGCTCTCAGTCTTTTTAAGACTGGGAAATGAATATAAGAGTGTCCGAGAGCAGCTCTTGGTCTTTTTTGTGATGATGCGATTGACGCATCATACGCGGGGAGTTGTTGAAGCAGTGCATTAGGTATTTGAGGGATCCTATTAAAGAAATTAAATGATTGTTTTTTAATGAACTCTAGAATTGGTTCAATATTTAGATCTTTATGCAGGACTTCGTTCTGGACAAACCAGGGAGCATTAATCATTTTCCTAAGGTGGATATTTTGAAAGATGTGCAGTCGTTTCAGATGGGTGGTTGCCGCAGACGCCCAAATAGGCGACGCATACAACATGATCGGTCTTAAGATCGACTTGTAGAGCAAAATTTTGTGCCTGATCGCCAGCTTGCTCTTAATGAGCTAGTTATATGAAGACTATAAGATATGAAATATATGATAATTAAAGTGTAATACACAAGATATTTTAGGAACAGAAATTGAGCAGGCTTATCTATGATAATACTCAAAATAAAAAAAACGAAATATAAATGATTGCGATACTTGTAATTACTAACAAATTAACTCACCCCATAAAGACATATAAGAAAATAGCAGCTGTCATAAGAGCACCTCTGGAAGCTGGAGAGAGCATACCAAGCATTGCAAAAACTAAAACATAAGTGTTGCATACATTAAAGACTTCTATCAGAAAAAGATGAGTTTGAATACAAAATTATAATTCTCTTTAAAAATAGTAAATTTTAGTTAAAAAAATGCAATTTAAAATGTGTCTTACTAAAATAGCTAATAGTTCTTACATAAAAATAGTTACACGTTTGAAAAAATTACATGTTTGAATACTAAAAAAATAATAGAAGTATACAATATACAAATAAATATTGAATATTCCTTACTAAAATCAACTCAAAACTTACAAATTCTGTTAAGCAATTTTACAAAACAATTTTTTAATAAAAAACAAAAATCAAATGCATATTAACTTTTTGAATTTATACACATCTTCTTCTTGTAAATCAATAAGTTCTATTCTGTAATGAAATTACAATTATTATTACTGTAAAAAAATTAGGAACTAATTAGGGTAAATATATAAGTATGATATAGCTTATTATAAAACTTCAAATGAGAGAAATTAAAAACTTGGAAGATATAAGCATTAATATACATTTAATGGATATTGAATACATCATAAAATTATTCTCTTTAATTAGCATCATTTTAAAAATAAAAAAAAAAAGTTTTAACAAACCGTTTTTTTTTTTTTTTACAGAATAAGAACTCTTAGCAAAGAAAATAGATACTACTTGATGAATTAAAATATACATTTAAGACTACATTTATCAACATCAACCAAATTGCCATCAAACATATATGTGTTGAGATGAAGATAAAATTAAATAAAAATTATGACAACATATACATAGAGATAAGTTAAAGAAATTCAACTAAAACATGAAAGAATTCACATATTTCTGAGTAACATTAATTATTTTTTTGAGTTTGTAAATAGCTCTAAAATTATTTAAACTTATAAGCTTAATACAGAATTCAGCATTTCAAAATTTGCAATTGCCTTTTTCAATGTCATTTATCATTAGGGTCATTATTAAATGTTTACTTTTTTCATTTTTGATCTAGAAAATACCAAACCAATTGACAATGCAAATACAGAAACTCTTATTCATTTTTCTTCATACATGGCTGGCTTATTTCAAGAAATTGAAATTCTTCTATCTTTTGCTTCATCTATTAGTAGAATAATATCTATAATTCATGAAAAGAAAGATTTAAAAATTTATCTCTAAGTTTCATTTCATAGCGTAAACAATGATTGAAACATTATTTGAATTTTAGATAAACATTAAACAAAGTAATTAAAAAATATAAAGTAGGAAGTATTAACAAAAATATCCATTTTTATAACACTTATTTTGCAGGCTGAATTTAATAGGATCGATAATTTTTTTAATAACGATAAATAATTAATTAGAACAACAATATTGTAAATGGAGGTTCAAAAAGTTAATAAAACACAACATTATAATTCTAATAAATAAAATATTAATTCATTAAAGTTACAAATTTTTACTTTGTTCTCTAGCTTTCTATATGAATGAGAAAACATATTTTTGTTAGATTATTATTAAAATGAATATTTATTGTGCCCAAACTATTTTAACTTACATATTATAATAAAGGTCATCAGGAAAATCTGTATTCCACTACCAATAACAGCAGCAAAAAGTTTAGGATATCTAGGTGGTCTAAAGACATCACCATGCACAAGTTTCCAACCTGTCTCTTCCATAGTGTCATCCTATTTTAAAATATTAACTATTCAAATTGAAACTTTAAAGCATAAAGATTGATAGAAGAAGAAATATAAAAGAGAAAATAAATTAACAGTAAAACAACAGTATCGAAAATAGCATTATAATGTAGGAATATACAGAAAACACAATGTTCATCCTAAATAATAATTATTTAATAGAACAACAAATCTTTAATAAAAAATGTCAGAAATAAATTACAGAAATCTTTGCACCAGCTATTGATAAAAAAAAGTAATAACTATTGCAATTTATAATGTTGACAAAAAAAAAAAAAAAAAAAAAAAAAAGCTGGTTTTACTGATTATAAGCTAAAGAACTAAATTTTGTTAAAGATTTGATTATTGAAATTCATTAACATCAAAGAAAACTTTTTTTCTATTAATCGTGCATTGGTTAAGCACAGAATTTTTTAAATGGTCTATTTTTAAATTTCATTTCACCTGAATTCATTACAAAGATATATAAGCAAAATAAATTAACTTAATTTCTTTTATTTATTTCCTCAAAATATTTATCAGATATTGTAGTATGTTTTTGAATTCTTTTGTTAAATTTATCCAACACATCAATACTCATTTTAATTAAAAATAGCTTATATTATGATTATTTTCCTTCAATTTCAAATTAAATGATTTTGAAATAATAAAGATAAGGCAATAAGAAAATCTAGAAATAATTGCTCACTTCGAGTGATTTTTTTAGAGTAAAAGATATAAGAAAAATGAATATCAAGAACGAAGTGACAAGTCTTAAAGTTTTTCAAATTCATAGATTACATATAAAAGCAAACTACAAAAGTAGGAATAGGGAATCATATTTTTATTTATTAGCAGAAAACTAGCAGTTATTTCTTAATCAGATTGGTTTTTAATGATGGTTTTATCTTTTAAATAATGAAACATAAGCTTGATTATTAAAATTAAGATGAAATATTAATCTTGTGCAATAAAGTTAATTTTTAAAATTTTAATTCATTTCTTTTTTCAGTTTAAATTGTTTGTCAAAAAATTTTCATTCAGCTTTTTGCATTTGTTATATTATTTCTAATACAATAAAAATTATTTTTTAAAATTAAAAATATTAATTTAAAATAAAAAAACAGAACCCTTAAACTATTCTTTTTATTTTCAAATACAGTATAATTAGAGGATAGGTAGTTAAAAATTCAGAACTGGCAGATTAATTTTTAAGGCACAAGGTAAAAAAATATTCTGGATACGAGGTTTTAGAACTAAAGAATCCAAATGTCTAACAATTTTTGTGTGTTGCAATAAACTTTTTCATAAGAGCATATTATAGTATAATTTATATTTTGATATTTTTCAACAATTTTTTTTGGACTTAAAGAATTAATGCTTTTAAAAGAGAACACACAATTTCATACTAAATCTTTGAAACAATAATTTAATATCAAGGGACCCTGCTTTTAGGCTCATCACTCAAATTTTATATGGAATTTGACTGAATTTGAGATTTAAGATAATAAAATAATTCATTTGCATTGTAATTTAGTTCCCTTTGAACCCTATTAGCAATGATACCATTTACATATAATTATGATGATAATTCAGGAAATCAAGGATTAACTATTTTTTTAATGACTACAAATTAGTTATACTTAACTTGTCTATTTATCCCCCATGTATATATATATATAAAGGCATCTAATAATTTCAGGTAATGTTATGCGTTTTCAAGAAAATGAATATTTCTACACATTTTTTTAAAAATTTATTAATAAAAGGAACAGTTGAACACATGAAAATAAATAATTCATGTGATATATATTTCTGAAGAACAAATTTGCTTTAGTACATAATTCAAATAAGAATGAGTTTTTGACAGGATTTCTTAATGGGTCATTTCAGCATCCAGAAACTGTGATTGGAGACAATGGGACAGACTATTTAAAAATAGGATGGTCATGCATAGCAGAATATATACATTAGTTATCCAAACAAGTTAAAACATAAGTAATTCAACCCTAAATTTTTTTTATTACATGCAATAGCACATTTGCTAAGTTCTGCGATGAAATTTTTATCAAAATGATTTAAGCAATACTATCAATAGTTGAAAAAAAAAAAATTAATGAACTGTCATACTTTTTTTTTTTTATAAAATCAATGAAAAAGTTATTGCTACAATGATTAATATTCATATTTTATGCTATAAATATAACATTTAAAACAGATCAATATTTGGAAAATAAACTACATTCAGAATTTTACACTGAAAACACTAATGAATTAATAGTAAAATTTCTATAATTTAAACTTGATATACCAGACCAAAATTAATATTATAAATAAAAATACAAGGTGGGGGCAATTAAATAATGAAACTGACACTGCAAAATATTTCATTTTGATTATATATACATTTACTTATAATCACCTTCAATATACACTCCTTTTCTATCCCTACATTAATGCAGATTTCACCTTATGAAACAGATAGAAGTCACATGGCTCAAGATCAGGTGAAAGGTCTAACACAGGGATGCTGTACTTGGTTAGAAACTTCTTGAGAGACAATAAGGAATGAGCCTGCACATTGTCTCGGTGGAAAAAATTTGCCTTGTGGATTCTTTGTCGATTCCTACTGTCTCAGCGATTGCATGACTGCACCGTCGGATCAAACCAGATTATTGCTCCCCTCCCCAATATTGTCATCCATTTTTGATGTGAATCATAATCAACGTCTTCTCGGCCATCAAGAAAACGCTTAAACATCCCAAAACACATGCGTGCGATAAACATTCATTGCCATACATGTTTTTCAATAAATTATGTTTCAATACCAGTTTTTAAAAGTTTTATGTGAAATTTCACAACAATTTGTTGCTCACTTATTTTTTGGGCGAAACAAACAATAAAAATCTCTAATTCAAACGAAGGCCAAGGTATACAGATTTGTTCACAGAAACGAGAGGCACTGCATTTGAAAGATAAGGATTCATGCTAAACAGCTGTTGGTTGTTGGCATTTGGTGCATGCATACTTTTTCTGTAGTAGCATCAGTCTCGTTATTTAATAGCCACACCTTGTATACTAAAAATTAAAGTAGTATGAACTGTTTCCATACAAGAATTTTATATGAATTTTTTTAATGAAATTTCAAATAGCACAATGACAAAGAAGATTGCTAATAAATAATTTCATTTTCATAATTTCCATGACACACTATTAGAAAAATCTGAGGCCCAGTTCAATTTAATGCATAACAGTCTCTAGTATTTCACACAATGCCCAATGGGGAAATTAAGATTGGAAGTATGACAACTAGAATGTTGTCAATTTTTAAGCTCACAATCCTAATTAGTGGACTACCTATGGTCATGCATTTAACTAGGTTTACCAATGTAACCTATTCATAAATGAAATTTGAATTACATCTTCTGCACTAAGCAAATTTGAGGCAGATGCTTCATACAGTTAAGAAAAGCCAGAAGTATATATATTAGTACATGTTCATCAACTGAAAAAAAACTACTCATAATAACTGAAAAAAATTACTCATAATTTTGCAAAATAAAGTAATTAAATATCATGAACTTTTACCTTTTCTGAACAAAAAATGTTTATTAGGTAAACAAATGAAAAATTCTGTTTGTAAATTAATGTGCTTATATTTGATATTAAATACTAGGAATACATTTAATTCAGATTATGTCACTAAGAAACATTTAAATAATGAGAGCTTTTTAAAAAACGTAAGTTTAAATAGAACTTCAGATTCTAGGTTTTTGCTGCTTCATGCTTAATAAAAACATCTTGACAGTAAATCACGAAGTGTAACACACACTTATTTCATGAATGCATCACAATATAATAAAACTAAGTGCAAACATCTAAAAAAGTGATTTCAAGTAGAAAAAAAGGTAGACACATGAATAATGACAGGATATTTACTTGCTAAGATATAAAGTTTTGATTTTTAAATCAGGTAAAAAAAAAAAAAAAAATAATAATAATTCAAATAATTTTGATTCTTACCAATCAATGCATTTAATTACAAAAATGCAGTTTAAAATACTAAACACACAATACTACATGATTTTTTATTGAAATAAAAAATGATTGCTTACCATATCTTCATTTCTATTATATCTTGCTATATCTCTTCTCAGAGTTCTAACTATGATCATTGTCAATATTCCTAAGAAAAAAAAAAAAAAAAAAAACTAGCAGTGTATCAGAATATAACAAAGTATTTAAATTAATGAGAAGATGAAGTAAATGTGTATCAGGTATTTAACAAACAACCGACCATAAATTTTGTTAATAAAAAATGAAGCTAGGAATTACATATCTATGCAGGTAATCCTAATGTGTATGAGATGCAACAATTAAATAACTGCACTGCGCATGCCTTGGCTGTTAAGTTTGGTTTGGAGTGAGAATGGAATGGAGTTCAGGTGGCACATTATTCCGTTCCTCTATCTAGTTCAGTTTGTTTTTCATGCTTGTATGAGTAAGACTTTGTTGAGTTGAAGTGCTGCGATCATGATAAGCGAAAATCGAGCAATGCATAAATTTGAAACACCTTGTAATTTTTTTTGACCCCCCCCCCTAGCTGAATGTTTTAAATTGTTAAAGGAGGTGTTTGGAGATAATAGTCAAATTTTTGAATGGCACAAACGATTTTCAGAAGGTTGCTGAAGATGAACATTCTGATCAACCTATGATATCAAGAACTGATGAAAACATAAAAAAAATAATGAAATTGTGCATAAAGACTGACGTTTGAGTGTTCAGATGATGTCAGATGTTACAAATATTGACAGAGAGACAATAAGAAAAATTTTGACCAAGGATTTGCATATGATGAAAGTTTGTGCAAGCTAGTACCAAAAAACCAGACATGTGAACAAAAAATGAACAGGAGAAACATTTGCTTTGACATCATAGAATGCTTCACAGGAGATTTTGGAACTGATTGAAAAAGTCCTTACGTGTGACAAAACATGGATTTTTCAGTACAACCTTGAAACTAAACAACAATCATGCACTGGAAGACCTTTACACCAACAAAGGCCAAAAAGGCTCAAATGAGCAAGTTCAAACTAAAGGTCATGTTCATTGTTTTTTTCAATATTAATATCATCATGACTGAATGGGTACCTAAAGGTCAAATGGAAAATCATCAGTACTACAATGAGATCCTGAGAAAGTTTATAGAAAGAGTGAGGAAGAAAAGGCCAGATCTGTGGAGCAACAACATGTGGATTTGCACCAAGTCAATGCCACAGTATACAATGTGTTCTCTATGAAACAGTTTTCGAAGGACAAACACATCAATGTGCTCGAGCATCTACCATACTCCCCAGATCTCGCACCATGCAACTTCTATCTGTTTCTGAAAGTGAAAAGCACAATGAAGAAAACATATTTTCAGTTTGCAGGTGAGGTGAAGGCAAAAATGGCAGATTTACTGAAAAAGGTGACACCTAATGACCTGCAGCACTGCTTTGAGCAGTGGAAAACTTTTATGCAAGGATGCAATGATAGGGAAGGGCAGTATGTTGAAGGGGACTAAAAGGTATTTGTATAATATTTTCAATAAAGCTAATTTTTAAGACTAGTCTTGTAACCTCAAATATGTGAATTTTTCCAACCGGCAGAAGCTGCCAACTGGTGGACTATCAATGAGGGGGGAAGTGTTACAATCCACCCATAAAGAGTGCTTTGTTAGTGCAGAAATGTAAAGAGCAATATGATATTTTGTTGTGCTTAGACGACAGATGCTTACGGACATTCCAGAGAAAGAGGGAAAGAAGGCCTGTGGACTATTGCGAGTTTCTAGTAGTGTATATGATCCCGACTGTTTACTGAATGTGCAATTGTAATCAAGTCTTTGTATATATATAAAGATAGTTGTGGAGTGCTATTACTTGAGAAAAGCCATACTGTCTAAAGTAAACATAAGATACAAGCAGATCTAACTTTTGAGAAGTGAAGACTTAACAGAAATTAAGTACGCATAGTCTGATTTTTCTTTATGACAAAACTACATAAACTTGAACAATGATATTTCATTACATTTTATGTTAGTTTATTCATGGAGATTAACTTGTGGAAAAGATCCGAAAAATTCAACAAGCCTTTAAGAAAGAAGCAATGGGCACCCACAGGTAAAGAGTTGGTATAACTGCTTCAAAGATGGCCATGTACTAGGGAATGAAACAAGTTCTGTTTGGCTCTCAAATATCCAGAAATGAGATTGTTATTGACAAAGCAATCATTAGCAATGGATCTATTTATTACATTTTAATTGTGGATTTGGGTTTCAGAAAATTTTAGTGAAATGCAAGCCAAAGCTGAAAACAATCAAGCAGAAGTACTTCTGTTTGGAGATAGTACAGAATTTGCTTGAGACTGTGAGCAGTGACTTAAATTTCTTCAACACAGTGATCACAGACAATGAGCATTGGGTTAATGGGTATGACCCAAAAGCTAAGTTATACATATCACAATGGAAGCAACCAACCTCCCTGAGACTAAAAAGAGAAAGCAAAATTAAAGTCATGCGCAAACTGTTTTCTTTGACTCCAGGTGTTCACCTAGAGCTTTTCCACATGATAACCATCACTAAGGAGTACTTACAAGAGGTAGTGCATTTCTTTCAATGATGCTGTGAAACACAGATGGCTGTACCTGCAGGAAGTGAGCAACTGAGAGTTTCATCAAAACAATGAAAATATCCCTTCTTCATATTTAATCCAGTTTCCTGGACAAAAACACAACAGTTATTTGTAAACGTTTTCTACCCTCCAAACATGTCTCTCAATGCAACTTCTGGCTTTACTCTAAACTGAAAATGCTCCTATAAAAGACCAAATTTCAGTCTTTAAGATGTCATTACACAGAATGTAACAAACCAGCTGCATTCCATTTGAAAAATAAATAGTCCAGTACTGCTTGCAACATAAGCAATATTTCAGGGAGAAGAATGTGGTAACCCAAGGGTGATACTTAGAAGATTAGCATAAAATTGTTGTATCTGAATAAGAGTATTTTTACTTTTTTTTTAGTAACACATCTTATATCTAAACTAATGTATTTGCCTTCATGCTTTTGTTACATAAAATTAGGGTTAATTTTGTAATATTAAAAATAATTTTCCCATTTCATTAAAATAAATGTAAATTGCTATATTTTATGATAATGTGTCTAAAAAAATTCTGTGTATTTAATGTTTACCTTTTTAAAAATTTCAAAGGGAATGAAAATTGTAAGAATTTGACACTTTAGTAGTACAAAAGTACATGAATAGAAATAAAACTGTCTGTTTTGGAAGAAAAACCATACACTTACCTCCTACTTGTAATGAAAATTACATCACATTTTAGAGCATTAATAAATTTATTAGTTCAATTCATTAAGAACAACACCAGATGTACAATATTTTATTATCAGCATAAAAGTTATACAACTGTTTAATAAATTATTTACAAAATAGTTATCTTTAAGGAATTAAAGATGAAATGAACAGTAATTTTTTTAAAAAAAATGCAAACCAAATATGTAGTCCTAAAACAATTTAACTTTCAATGAAATTTTAAAACTGAAGTAAGTGATAAAAATACTAATAAATATTAAAACATCTCAATTTCTAGAATTTCCAATTAATGAATAATTTCAAGTGAGGTAGTTTTAAAGGAAAAGTTAACAGCAATAACTTTTAACCCCTCCCCCCGAAAATAATTTAATATAAACATTTATATACATTTCTACACACATTAAAGACCATCAACATTCTTAACAGTAATGTATCAAACACAGGCTGAATTATTAAAGGAAGTTTAAAAGCATAATGCTTAGTAGCATCCGTTAAATATATTAATTACAGAGACTTTTAAGACTAAACAAAAACAAGTAAATAACATATTAAAATATAAAAAAGATCATACCTGACAAGAAAAAAACAACGACTACTGAATTCACAGTAGAAAACCAATGTATTTGAACATCAGTCATGGCAAGATATATGTCCCATCTTGATGCCCAACGAATATTACTTTCCTCCCAATTCACTTCATAAGTAAAGTAAAGTTTAGTAGGACCTGTATAAATAATAAGCAAAAAAGTTCCAATACTTTCATGAAAGTGCTAAATTGATAAATGATTACATAAACTAACAAAAAAAAAAAAAAAAAAATCAAACTATGAATACTCAGTCTTAATTTCTCAAGTTTTATGAATATTTAAATTTAAAATTAACAAGTAATGGTTGAAACAATAAAAGTCCATCCACACAAACAAAAGACTAGTTTATTTATGTTTAGGTAAAGCTACTTGAAAAGTTATTGGCAATAGACTTAGTAAGTTTGTTTTATGTTTATATAATGTAGAAGATACATTAGAAATACTTTATTTCATGTGATGTGGAATTTTCAAAACGAAGATAATACTAAGACCCAGTTAAATTTAAGATGAAACAATCCACCTGACTAATGTTGGGAATATCAGGGAGTTAGGTCTTAAACCAAAGACAGTTTAGCCACAAATTCTATCAGATTATCACACCTAGAAAGCAAAGGGGAAAATATATAAAGGAACCAGATTCCTAACGCCTATTTACAACAAATAAAATTACGATTAGTTTTTTGGCAGTATAATTTCAAAGTTTAAAAGATATAAGTAGAAAAGTAGGAGTTTGTGAAATCGGTGCTTCTTAATCGAAATATAACTTAAAATAATAAAGAATTGTATTCACATTTAAAAAATAAAAATTTTGCAGTATTTTTATAAATTTTTCTGATTCATGAAAACATAAGATTCTCAAAAACACACAAATTCTAAAAAATTTCTGCGAAAATTTTGTTATATTGAAAGAAGGTGAAGAATAGATAACCAAATTGGAAAAAAACCTTTCACACTAAACTAAAAATGTAGAATCAAATATCAAAATATTAAATGATTAATAAAAAATATCCATGTAAAGACAAAACAATTAAATAATGGACATAAAACAGATATAAATTCTTTTATGTTTTTGGATAACAAGAAGATGAAAAGAGAATGTTTTCCATTAAGTCATTCCGAAGACACACGATCCTGTTGTTATTATGAAGAATTAGCATGCATCTTCTTTATCATTCAAGCAAGATTCTAGAATAAATACAATGAATGATACATACATCACAAGAAGTAATATCAACTTCTAAAATATTTGAAATTCAACAAAATGGTAAAATTAAACAGAAAAAAGTATATTTTTTTTGGGGAACAATGCAAGTTTAGAATAAATTTAGAGTTGGTTTGATTATTTTAATATATATCAATAAAATGCAAAATGAACAAAAAATGCTGAATATGAAATCACAACATTTAAGGATTCATTTATTGGATTTCATACAACAAAAACCTGGGGTTAAATTGCAAATTGAAAGAAAAAAAAAAACTATTTAACATTTTGTCTAATTTTAACATATGGTCTCCTGCAGAATTAATACCATTCACTTTTTACCAACATTTCTTACAAGTTATTCCTTAACACCATTTGTTGTTTTTAAATAGGTTAATTGCTCTAATTTATCCTCTTGTTGCAGATAGCACATTTTAAGGAATGCATTTATTGAATGAAACATGCACACATAATTTAATAATATAGAACCAGAAACAAAATTAAGCAGCAAATTATAATTTATAATCTTCAAGCATTGTACAGAGTTTATGAATTTTTTTAACACAAATAATTGTTTGGTTGGTTTGAATTTCTGGCACTAAAAACACAAAGAATCAATTACAGTTTATACTTTGAACAAAATAACATGCATTTTACTAACCTTGGACATTCACAGCCTGTTTTTTATGAGATTCTAGATATGAACAAGTATTGCCAGAAAACTCGAGGCTTGAATGATCTATACTACAATCAAAATATAATGGTTAGAAACCATTACACATATTTACAATGGTACAATATTAAGAAGTAATAAATGCTTTTTATTTATAAAACTTAACCTGTGAATAAAGAAATTGAATAATCAAATACAGTAACCATTATATATATATATATTTGTATTTTCAATGCTCAAAGCAACAATAAATTCAACAACCTTTAAAAAAAATCTCTAACAAAAATCTCAGTAATAAATATCTCATACAGCATTTTTTATTACAAGTGAAATCAATGTATTTGCCCATTGCTTTAAATTGCAAGCAAACTTAATACAGCTAAACATTTTCATATTGAATTAAAGCCTCAACTATTTGCTAGTTACTTGAGTTTTTTTTTAACTCATCTGAAAATTTTTAAAACTAATTTTTAAATAATCTGCTACAATGACTAATTCGGATAAGTGATTTTGCTCATAATGGAATAAATACATTTATAAACAATCCTTTATCATAAACAGTTTTATACATGAAATATGAATGAGCATATTCTAAATATCACATCTTTAATTTCCAATCCAAGCAAATCCTCTCCATTACCATTAACGGTACCAATGATACTATTTTTCACTGTTTATCATGTAAGTTTACAATTGCAATCTTTACTATGTCATGTAGTTCCTTACCATTAAATGTGTCTGAAACCAAATTAATACCTCTTCCAGTTAATTTTGATAAATTCTATTTTAATCCTGAGACAGGATATGTTTTGAATCATTTACTTAGTGGATTAATTTTAGATACAATCATTTTGAACATAATATTCGTATTCTAGATTATTTACATATGAATAACTACTGAATTCTTTGGATTCTGTTTAAATATTAATTGGACAAAAGTATTTTTCTTCCATAGCTGAAAAAATTTACTGAAAGTCCAATTGAAAACATAGCAATAAAGATAAGCACTGGTAGGGTACTATTCTAGGTTGATTCAAACATACCTCCGAGTTTCGACTTCAAATCCAACTACTCGATAATTTTCCCTATAAAATAATATACATATATATACATGTAGGGATAATTTTAAAACAAAATAACAAGTTTTTACTTATTTTAATAGATAAAAATACATACCCTGGCTGAGTGTGGTACTTGAGTATAATCTTTAAATGGTTGTTAATATAGGGCTGTATAGGAGGAAATGTATAACAGAAAAGTTAAAATATTTTTTAAAAAAATAAAGATATATGTTCACTGACATACATACAGTCACAGAGATGCATAGCAAAACATGGATTTCATTATATAATATCACAATTACTTTTGTACCAAATATTAATTGGTAAACAAATGTGAAGGAAGCTTGACTGACTTTAAATTAATAACAAAAAAGATATATTTGCTAAGCATAGTGCAAAATCAATGACATTTTGGGTGTAGGATATATCAAAAAGTTATGTAAAAGAATAGAAAACACAAAGATATAAAAGTAATTTTATCTTCTTCAAAACATTCATGCAACAAGATTATTAACACAGTTGTTTGCATCAACACACACAAATATTTTCATTTTAAATTTCACTAATATGAGTAAGAATTTTGATAATGTAAATAAATAAATTTGTTTTCAATAAAACATTCTCCAAATAAATATGTACATAATCGATATTGTATTATAGCCAAACACTCTTGAGACCACGAAACACTTAAATCCACACAAGAGAATATTTTTTGTAAATATATCTTAACATTTATAAATCACAAGAAAAACCATGTAGAAACATATCTACATTACATTAATTAGTCAAGGGATAGAAAAAAAAATACATGATTGTTGTTGAAACATTTGCAGCTTTTATTTTTGTCTTTCTACAATTGTTAAAATAATGTTATTCAGGAATAACAAATTTATTTAAAAATGGTATATAAAATCTGGTATTATGTTTCTTTCAAATGACATAAATTATGCATTGAAACTAACAAATTTACAGCTTTAATTTATCATAAAAACTTTAAACAATAAATTTAAAATAACCTATGAGAATTGATGAGATATATTGATAGAATTCAGAATTAAAATTTTTATTACTGTTATTCAAAGAATAAATTTAAGGTAAATAACTGAGAATTTAGTTAAACTGATATTTATGGGAAAGTAGCATTTTTAAGCTACACTGCTGCTGCTGCTGCAAAAAAAAAAAAAAAAAAAAAAATACAGGTAAGGATACATCCAAACTGCTTATAGTTTTCAAAATAAAATCTTTTGAGATATTTAGGCAAGTTATTTTTAAATATTCATATGCATACATATTGCATATATTTTTAAAAATAATTATAGGCTCATAGAAACTTTAAGCAATAAGGACTATTTAAATTAATTTTATTCAATACTCTTCATCATCCAACTTATGAAAAACTTCAAGCAAGGAAAATATTTTTGATATTTTAATCACAGTTGTATTAAAGTCAAATGCTAGAACAATTTTCTTTACATCACAGAAAATTTATAATTAAGTAAACAATATTAGGTACTAATAACTTAAATGAATGAATTTAAATAAATATTTACATGATTTAACATTAAGTAGAACAAATTGCTCTTTAATACGATAATTCAGATAATGTTCTCATGCACATATTATCTAATATATTTCTATTCATTTTAAAATATTAAAAAAATTACCTAAACTTAAAAAAGAAATTCATGAAAAGACTCAAAATTGGATCTTACTATTCCTTTGTCAACAAAACCTAATCTGTAACCATGTTCATATTGCGGTTGAATATCAGTGGAATCATATCTTGTAGCACATGGCAAATTATCAATTAATCTAGAAGAGGAAAATGATAAATGGATCAATTTCATAACAACAAAATTAAATTTAAGTGAAAAATTAAGTTTGGCAATATTTTCTATACACCTTTCTATATTACACAGCTTGAATTTTATTATGCATAAGACAAACTGGGAAATTACTACTTAAATCAAGTTTTGTAATAATATGAATTTAGTTAATCATAAACAAGAATTATTACTTATTATGAGAGAAAAATAGCTTATAAATACAATCAGAATTTAAAGAAAACACAAGAGAAGCACATTTCAAGAATATCAATGAATGATATTGACACATCTTAGATTGCAAAGATTAAAAATTAAAATTAAGGATTTGTGTTTGTTTTTAAGTAGATATCCAATAAATAATTAAATAATTTGACAACCTAATTTATTAAATTCATAATTTTTCATGCTTCAAGATTCATTTTTATACCTTAAGATCCAAATTACTTTTTAAATATGCTAATTTTAATTCAAATATTTTTACATTTTACATATAATCAAAACAGAATGTCAACTTTTAATTAATGTATATATTAAATCTTTTTCCTTCAGAAATAATTTCTTATAATTTTTAAAAAAGTGTATTTGAAATGCATGTCATGTATAGGATTAAAATAAACTGCATAAAATTTGAATAAATATTTTGATTCAAAGGTATTTTATTTCATTCTCAGTTTCCATCTTTAAGACTTTAAAAAGACAAACTATTAATCTGATACATTCTATAGTCAAGAAATATCAGCTAAGAGGTTTAATACAGAATGAATGAAGTAAATACAAAAAGTTCAATCAGAACTCACAAATGCACATAATACTGATGTTGTATTCTGTTAGCCACAAGTTTTGATTCAGCTTCAGACCAATTCAGAGGAGTTTTGGGATGATTGCACAAAACTCGACAAGGTTGATCTACTGCCATTTGTACTTCATATGGTGTATTAACAATTCGGTCACCTCTGAGTACCTCTCCTACAGAACATATGTAGTAGAACAAGATGTCTTTTGTGATTAATGAGAAAAAGATAATTACTTACCAAAAGGAAAGAGAATTACTTAAACTTACCCAAATTTTCTGATTTATATATAATAGCTCCCTTTTTTGGACGACAAAAAGGAAGCGAATAATATTCATAAGGAAGTTGTGTTAAAGTACTAGTCATCTTTACAGCCTTCACTTCTATATTGTCCCCTTTTTTGAATTCCACAGGAGCAACACCAGGTACATAAAACCCACATGCTATTTTACAAAAGATCAATAAGCAACACCATATGGTTTGAGAAAACCATAAATTATTAGGAATCATTTTCTGAAACAGAAAATAAATACATTAATAATTATATATTCTTATAATTTCCTACCAAATTTTATTACTATTATCTAAAAAATACTCTAAATAATGAAACATTCTTAGAATATTTATTTTGCATAATTATAACAAACCAGATAAAAGTAGCAAAATATTAAAATTATTAGTGAGCATTTATTGAAATTTATAACATTGAAAGGGTATATTCAAAAGGAGAACAAATTTACGAAATCAAGTATGGCAGGCTCCTTGTATTTGGAGCTTTTAATGATTTAAATCATTATTATTATGCTTATAAATATAAATACATTACAATCAAATTCATTATTTTTCCCATTTCAATTAATACAGTTTTGGCAAAATAATGCAAACTTATTTAATGTACATAAACAGTATAATAGGCGAGCGAGTGAAAGTTAAAATTTATGGAACAAGAGCCAAATTGGGCTATGTTGTACCAAATATGTGTATCTGTGATCTAAGAGTTCAAAATCGAGAAAAGGACAAAATTTATTGAAAAGAAGGGTTGAAAATAGAAAAAGATTCCAGGACATCCTTGATCCTCAAGACCATAATAATAAGTTTGGCCTCTAGCGCATTACTAGCATAGGGTCGTAGAAATCCTGCATGATGTTTTGTATGAACCTCCTGGACCCATCTAAGTAATTTTTTTGTGATAGTCATGAGATCATGAATAGCAATATTACAGAATGATAAACCACAGTCCCAATAGATCATAATCTTACTATTAAGCTTCCATACATGCTCATAGGAGTTTCTCCTTCTAACACAAAATATAACATGACCTTTACACAACCAATATTCAAACAAGACTTCAAAATGAATAAACTGCTTTCTTTTCTTTTACACTAATTATAGAGGATGTTATTTCTAATTGTGTTGTTCAAATGCACTGAAATGCTAATGATTTGCATATCTCAGCATGTTGCATCTTGCAAATTTGACATTCGTAGCATGTTGTTTTCATGATGTAACAATTTTAACAGCAAGTAAAGTATACACATATATTAAATTGTCAACTACAGGATTTCAATTATATATATATGGATAATCTTGTATAAGTCCAACTTTTGCCCAGGCCCAAGAATTCTGTATTATAACATAATAAAATTGTTATTTTGAATTTTTCTGGGAGATTCTTCAAAGATCATTATGGTAAAATCCCTTACATAGCACAGCAGAAACTATGATACATAAACTTAAACAGTTTTTTGAAGGTCAATTTTTTTATGTAGAAGTTTTTATTATTTCATCATATGATAGGTTGGGATCATTTGCAGTGATTCAAAAATGCAAGTAAAATACATGATCTTCTAAAAAATGTTGTGACTTGATAAGGTACATAGCAAACATATCTAATCTAATTGAAACATATAAAAGGTATTTATTGTAATATATAAGAATTTTGTAAAAATAAAAAAAAGCTTATGTGTTAAATCTTTGATAATTGGGAGTTCACTTTTTAAAATTTATCTCTTTAAGAAAACATATGTAAATTGAATTTTTGAATAATACGAATTATTTTCTGGTCCTTTCTCAGCATTGAATAATCAAAGTTTGACTGGGCATATTAACATATGCATATGTGTCCATTTTTAAAAAAATCTCTACGAGTCATTGCATTGAGATGGCCTTAACTCAAAATCCTTCTGCGCTATTTTAATTCATGTATTTAGATCCAGCTACTTTTAGTGAAATATAATGCAAACTACCTTAAAATCAGTTTACTAAAGAATTTAGTATGATTTTTGGGTAAGTCAGAAAGCTATGTTATTACTTATGATTAATTTAAAATTTCAACTCCAAAAATATATTGAAGTACATACTTTGTTTCATATGTATGTAGATAACCAGTTAAATCTAGTAAAATGTACAAATTGTAATCAAATTATGTCTTATTTGTCAACAAGACTACTTTAATATCTGATAGCAATGTCTATTTCAGTTTGAATATATAAAATAAATGTAACTTATATTCTCACACAAATAAAAAAAAATCTATTTAAATATTAAAATATATTTTAAAGTAACAGTAGAAGTGTAACAGAGGATATGCATAATATCATGCAAAATTTTCTATTACTTACAGTCAGCAATATTATAGCTTCAATATAAAAAGTGCAACAAAGCACCCAGATGTCACTGTGATTTTTAAAATATATATGAAGCAATTATTTTAAGTAGCAAGATCTCAGTAAATATCACCAAATTTTGTGAACATTCCTGGAAAAAAAAAAAAAAAGTAAGAATATGATACATATATAGTGAAAATAGCAAATCAAGTAAAATTAAAGTAGTCTAAATATAAATAATTGAACTTAGTAAAAAACAAATATATTTATTATACACTATTTCTTTTAAATTTAACTATTTAAAAGAAATTATCTTATTTTCTAATAAAAAAAAATTTAAAAAAAAAAAAAAAAAAAAAATGCTAATTGTTTTTCTTTCATTTTCCAAAAAGTAACATTCTTTTACTTAACTTATTTATTGTTCATATAGAGAATCATACAAACAACTTGTTATTAATCAAAATTGAATAATTTTTACTATTTTACTTTATTAACATATTCTAGTAGTACACAAATAGGATATTTCAAAATCAAGATTTTCACTATACAATATATCTAGTTGAATAAAATAAATCAGAAATAGTCTTTAAAGAATTGCCAGTTTTGCAAACACACACATTCTTTTTGCAATTTTATTAACATGACAATGTTTTATTTCTCAATAAAGAAGAAAGTTAACTTTAGCTAAGTATAGTTTAGATTAGTAGTCTCAAACACAGTACATCTGAAGTGCATAAGACAATGGATTCAATCATTGTTATTTTGTGAACATAGACAGTGTTATTATTTTTGTTATGAAATTACTTAGGAGATAATATTGTTTATCTTCAAAAATTACATAAAACTACAACCATAGCATGATAAAAGATTCTGACTAATACTTTTTATGTCTGTGTTGTTAAAACCCAAGAAAAGAGTCACAAAAATACCATTAATATTGAAAAGCATTTTCCTTTTCAAATTTAATTAGCAGGATGAAGTGAGAGTTTTTTAGAAAGATGTTAAAAAAAAATCAATATGTGTAAAAAGCGATAATCAAGGTCACAGGAAGTTGGTGAAATCTTTGTGTGAACCACTTCTGATCAGGCTGATTATTTTGATTTAAGTCACAAAAATTTTGAGATAAGGACTGAAATAGCAAGTATGTATCTGTTATTCTATGTAACCTAAGATAATTTCACTATGCCAGAGACTTTAAAGGTTTCATATGAGATGGCAATACTGTACATAAAAGCTTGTCTCAAACACACTATAGGAAGCATATTTTGAAACTGGACTTTATTTTAAATGTTATGCAAGAAAGATAAGCAACATTAAAGTATTACAGAAATGATAAAAGTTTATCTTTTTTTTAGGTGATATGAATTAGATTGATGTCACATAACTGAGTCCCAATTAAGTGACGAGATTCACATGAATCATATATATATATATAGTATTACATAATCTTCATTCCAAAAAAAAAAAAAAAAAAAAAAAAAAACTTTGTACTGTACCTCACCCCCTTTGCCTTTTGAATCTCACTAAGTACACAGTGTGCCTTTTTACATATTGATGTATTAAGCATAATTCTAGAAAAGATTTAATATTTTTTATGATTTGAAAGTACGGACTGTTATTCTCTTAGGGAAAAAAAAAAAAAAAAAAAACTGCATAAATTAAATTCATTTAACTGAGTTTTGTTAAATTTTGAACAATAACCTTTTTGCAGAATGCTCTTTCCCCCTTCCAATCTTTACATCCATCAGACCTAGAAAGCACCCCAATTTTTTTTAATCATTAACTTCATAATTTTAAATTAAATATTACAGTACACAAATAGCAAAAACATAAAGTGGGCAAGAGGAGGAGAAAAAATATGTATCTGAAATACCATATGAAGAAAGGTGAGGTGCTTTTACACAAAGTAGTTTTAGTTTAATTTTTTTTACGTCGCACTAGAAGCAGCACGAGGGCTATTAGCGATGGACCTCATAATTTTGAACCTCGGTCAAGTGAGGAGGACGACACCTGAGCTGGCACCCTCGTCTCCTAACTTCCACACCCCGCCAACGGGAGGACTTTGGACCCGGACAGATTTAACGCGCATCAGCCCCAGCTGCACAGTGGGTCATTAGTAGCCAAGGCTTGAATAGTGACTCAATGAAAACCACCGGCCACGAGTCTGAAACCATGACCACTAGGCTACCGTAGGCACTTAAAAAAAAAGAAAGAGATCCCTTTTACTTTCTACAATTCATTACTTACCTTAAAATTGGGCGACATTTGAGCATTGCTTTAAGAATTTTGATATAAAAATACAAACTGATGATTAAAAAATACAAATAAAACTTTCACATAAAATATGCATGAAAACGAGATTAAAGCCCCTTATATATAGGAAAGATAAATTTAAGAACGAATATATAAACTAGAGCGAGTGAGTGGAAGTTGACATCTATGGCCCAAGAGCCAAACCTGACTGTACTGCAGTGAGCAATGTGCATCTGTGATGCAGATGTCAGAAAAAAAGGTAAAAATTAGTTCATAAGAATAAGGGCTCAAAACAGAAAAGGATCAATGGGGTATACTGGGAATGCATCATCAGTGTTCAAAGGTGGCAAACCCCATGGAAACGAAAAAAGATAATTAGGGTTCATTGGAGTCATGATTTCTGCAATTAACTAAAGAAAGTATGCCTCTGAGGGCTATATATGACAGATGATGCACATGTTTCCGGTATATTACAACTAACAATCAAACAATTTAGGCTAAATTTTTAAATTAGCAACACTACCAATCTAATAGACAACTAATGGTAAAAATTGAGCAATATTAAACAATAGTACCTCTTTATTCTGATGAAAGAGAGGAAAAAAATCAGAGGAGTAATTAGAATTTAAAGAACATACAAATATTTTTTCATTTTGAACATTAAAAAAAGAAGGGTAGAGAGCTTTCAATATATATATATTTCATGATTTTGGAAATGTTTGAATAGTATAGATTTTTTGAATGATGAAAATTGTATCAAGATAAAGTAACATTCATAATCTTAAAATTGTATTCTAAACACATTGGATCTTTTCTTTATCCAGGGAAAAACGACCTGCAAATGCCCTGAATATAAATGACCTTGCATAGCTGATGTCATAACTAAAAAAAAGAGCTTTAAACATTTTTTTTTTGTCTTTTAATCCCATAGAAACAATTTAGTTAACTTAAGTGTAATTCTACTTTATTATCCTTATTTGTTTCCTTATTAAACAGAAATTCTGGTAAAACTTCAACAATTTTATGAAATTTTGAAAACTATTTTATCTCAGCTCCTAAATACCCTTTCATGTGAAAAATGATGCCAACATTCGACAATAATAGATTCATATTGAAGACTAATGGAGGGCTATCTATAATAAAAAAGTTATATGAACAGAAACCACTTAAAACTTGATTACAAACATACAAATAGAAAAAACAAGTGCAAATTGTAAACAAGTAATTCTGGAATATGCAAATTTTATTTATTTCCCACCAATCTTCTAAACTTGGAATATAATATTTTAAATTTGTTATATGTTGGGATAATTTTATTTCTCTTTTATAAAATGTACAATTACATAAATAATATTTTCCACATCAACATGACAGTAAATTATTTCACATCTCCCGTTTCAGTAGCATATTAAATACACAAATGTATGTATTCGAAAAAAAATTATATTAATTAACAATCAAAATTTCGTTATTTATTTTATTATTTATTCTATTTTTATGGTTTGTAATGTTCACAATTCTTAATGAAAAAAAATTACAATTTTAGTGCATTACAATATGAAGCCAGGAAAATAAATTTATGTTGATTTACAAGATTTATTACATTAAGTTTTTAGTTTCTAAATCAAACACTAAAATTTGGTTCCTTTTGAGAGAGAGCCCCTTGCATAAAGTTATTCAAGCTTTAACTAACCATGTTTTAAAAATTCCATATTTTTTCCTACAATAAAGACTATTATATTCTAGTGAAACAACTTCTGATATTGAATGCTATATAGTGAAACTAAATTGCAACCAATAAATTTCTTTAATTTTATAATTCATATAAAAAAAAGCCAAGAATTCGATTTTATAAAATTTATGATTCATTTTAAAGATATATAACAACTCCTAATAAAGGCAATGGTGATTACAAATGTATATGATTTAATATTCAAAAGAGTTTTTAAAAAAGCCATATTATTATTAAGACCATAATATTAATAAGAATGATACTTATCTTTTTGCAACAGTAAAGTAATGAAGGAAATGTGTCAGTGATAACTGATAAGAAACATATTTTAAAGGATATCAAATAGAATAAAACTATATAGTAGCTTTTCAATAAAACTTTTTGGAGATTTTAAAATTAACACATAATTTAAAAACTACAGTGATAATAAATACAAGTTTAAAGTAGAAGATGGTGTACTGCTATTTAATTCTTTTTTGCTCAGACATTTTAACAGAAAAAGTGATCCATGAAACAAAGTACTTCTTAAAATCAAGGGAAAAGAAAAGATGAAAAAAAGCCAAATATACTCTTATTACGTACTTGAAAGATGCCCTTAATACATGTGGATGTAGAACTCTTGAATATTAAAATAAAAGGGAAGTTCATTTATAGGCATAATAACATAAGGGAGGTTCATAGACATATGAATGAAAACACATTTTGCTTAGCCTGTTATATAAAGTTAGAAAACCATTTTACAAAAATATTGTAAGCTGGTTCTCCTAATAAATATATTGGACCAGAGAGAGCATAATTTCTCCCAATCCCTACATAGTATGATTGACATGAAGGGGGTTAACAAAGTTCAGAACAGCACTTTTTCAAATCACTCAAATTCACACAATTTTTCCCTATTGAAAGCTATTAACAAAACATAATTATACATACATACAAATTTATATATACAACACCTATATAAATATATATAAGTATGCATTAATGAACTATATTTTTGCTATGAATCTCATTATTTAGGAAAAAAACTTTATGCTTTCTTTGTATTCTATTAAAAGTATCAAACTATTAAAAAAATTTCACTTAGATAAGAAGGTATTAACTAGCAGAGAATTGCAGTAAGCTTACAACTTAAAAATGCTAATGTTTAACACAAGTAATTTTCATATACTGCAGTACTCCATATTACTTATATAAACTAAATGGTCTAGGAAGAAAAAAAAAAATTGATAGAGACTGATAATATACTCCAAAAGCATGTTTTTTTTTTTTTTTTTTTGTCTTGCAGGAAATATTGAGAACTCAATTATTTAATTAAAACAGATAAATTGATACTTTTGCCATCTTTTATCATTACAGAAATCTTTAGTCAATGAAATAGTTATTATAATATGAAAGCATGATATATTTTACATTGGAATGTATAATATTCCAGTTTCCAAATGACATATAATATTCAATTTTAAAATGAAACAAACATTAAATTACTTTGATGCTTACCTGATTAAAAAAGCCACCTTTCCAGATATTAATATTAATTCTTAAATTAATGGTTTAATTTTGTGAATATGTTCATAAAAGGTTTAAATTAATGCACTACTATGTTATACAATTTTAAGAGGCCAACAAATATCACATTATAAACATTACTCTCAGATAACAAGTTACAATACTACAATCCCCAAAATTTCCTAAGCTTCAATTTCAGATTATTCAAAACATGATAGTCTTTATTTTATAATAATAATTATTTTTTAAATATTTTGAAATTTTAAATACAAACCAATTGTTATGATTAAAACACATGATTTGATGCAATATTTAAATCTGTTTTAAAACTATTTATTTTTCTCTATGCTTTACAAACTAGTTACCAATTTCATAGAAAGAATATTGAGAGAAATAAGTGCATAAATTATATAATAAAAACAGCAAAAAAAAAAAAAAAATAATAATAATCTTCTTATACGGTTGCTGCAGTAATAAATTGAAAAATTTTACACAAAATTGAAGGATTCATGTAATATTCATTCAAAATATCACATTTTAAAATATTTCAATAAAATTTACCATTTAGATTTATGATAGTATAGAAATTTATGAAGATTTATCAATAATTCCACATTATAAAAAAAAACTTTTTTTACAATAATAAAAGAAAACATTTATTATAAGAATTACATCATTTATTTATTATCATGTTTCTATTAATTAAAAAAAAGTGAGTTTTTAAATATAGCTCAGGCCACTGAAAAAAAATTTTTTTTTAGATACACATGTGCAATACTTTAAATTTAATACTTTTTTGACAGTTTTACAAAGTCATCTTAACTTTTGAAACAAAGAACTTTATAACAGTACATCACACAATTAATGTCCAACATATATTCCACATTATTATAATTGATGCACAGTCTTTCACATGTGCATTACTCAAATATATACTAAAAATATTTTGAAAAAAGTTGATTCATTGATCTATTTCAAAATAACATTTGAACAATTTTGCACAATTCAATATTTTAAAAGCTCTTAAATACATAAAAATAATATTGATTCATGATCCAACTATAAATAACTCTTTATCTCTCTACATATGTATAAACTGTTATTGCTACTGCTACTATATAAAAAAATTAAATCAAAATAACCTCATTTGCACACTATGCATTTCTCAATCAAAACTTATTAGTTTATCAGAATATAATTTTAGATTCCAGTACAGTTAACAAGTATTCTATTTTCAATATGCCAATTTATTATTATTATCATACTAAGCCCAAAATGAAATATCAATATCTTACCAACACACAAAATTAAATATTTGAGCTAATTGTCAAAATGAATTACACTTTTGATAAAAATTAATCTGTCAGAATTTGAACAATTACAATAGAACTGTGCAACTCAGTTGAACCCCATTTATTTTTTCAGAAAATAAAACACTTTAATTCACTTTTATGTCATAAAATACACATCAGCTGTGTAAACCATCATGTAAGGGATACGATATCATCATAAAATCATGATATATCAGGGAAGTAAAATGCAACATTCAACAACACACGAGATAACTATATTTTTAATTACCTGAAACAAATAGTACACACCAGAAAAAAATACAATACAGTATTTTTAAAATTATGAGTCGAAATTACTTCCGTTTACATCTCAAAGCGAAAATAGTTTTCGTATGTAACACCGCACATTCAGAGCATAAAAAAAAAAAAAATGCTTTAGGGTTGCTATACCAAATCTACAAGATGGTGAAACAACAGCTGCTTATATATATCAAGAAATTCTTTGAGTAATAGGAATTGGAGGAAAAACAACCTTTTATGCATTTAAATCAAAATAAATGTTTTATTCTATTTGTCAAATATGGATTTTAAAGAAATTCGCTCTTTCATGGTTTTTTTGTGCTATAATCTCCAAAGTCATTTTTGAAACTAAATTCTGGACTTTGACCATTTCAACGATGCGAAAATCGAAATTATTTTCCATGCTATGTTTCGTACTTCATCAAAAAACTCACCTTAAATTATTGCAAACGCACATTCAATCGGCCTAAAATAATGTGAATCAATTTTACAAATAATTATTAAAAATAATTTCTCGCAGCCCGGATGAAAAAAAAAATCAGTGCTGCTTATTTGATTGCTGTACATTTAAGCCAATCATATTTGTAATTGAATGGAGCAAAATAGTACTGCCTTTAAGCAATCAAGTGCTATCAAAGTATGTTGCCAAATGCTTAGAACTACTACGAAAATATCTTACACAATAATCAAATGGTTAGAGAGCACCAGTCAACAGCAATCAAATAATACCGAGTGGCAGTTCGGTGGACTCTTTACTCGGTTTGATATAGAAGCCTTGAAATTGTTTAAATTTAAAATAAACATATTAAAAAATGTGCTTTAATGCACATATTAATTAAAAAAAAACATGAATGAAAGGAAAGGGAGAGGAAAGAGGATAGGAAAGTGAATGAATTATTTACGAGGATAAGATTTTTAAGAGATTTAATATTTTTTACTAATTTTATCGTAAGGTAAGATTATAAAATTTGGATATCATTTTTTTAACCCCCTCAATGCTTTGGATAGACTATATCTAATCTTCAGTAAGAGGAGAGTATTATTTTAAACATTTTTTAGAAATTTTTTATTATTGTAAAATTACAATATATTTTATATTATTTAAACTTTTTTTGATGATATGAAAGCAGAAGAAGAAGGAAGGGAAAAGTAGGGGAAAAAAATGGTTCTTGTTTGGGTGGGTGTACAGCAATGGTCAGCAAACTAGTTCAAGAGAGGGGAGGTGGTAGGGATGGCAACAGAGAGTAAGTAAACAGCCGATGATCACCTGAAAAGATGATGATAAAGATCTGGGAGTGAGATGGTTGACTGAAAGGGGCTATTGAAGGCATGATGAAGGATTTAATTAAAGGGTTCTGAGTTAGAATTCAAAGTGTTATGGGGAAACCCCGCATAACACTTTGCATTCTATGGAAATAACTATTGCAGGATTGGTAGGGCAGGGCATGGGTTCCATTATAATGAGCAAAAATTAGTTGGGTCTTTATTAGTGGGTTCGTATGATTTGTTAGCGAGCGCCAGTCAATATGACACTGTTCTCAATCTGACTTTTTTATGTACAGGAAATTTACTAAAAAGTTTACCAAGCATATTAAAATGTGCATTATTATGTGTACGTGTATGATTTAACATGAAATAGGAAAAAAAAAGAAAAGAAAAGTGAAGTGAGATGATGTATAACATATGTAAAAAATATTTTTTAGCATGTTTTAGTAGCCTAGGCGAACTCAGAAGTCAACATTAACATTTTATGAGTTTTTTACCTTATTTTCGCCTCCGTCAACGATCCTACCTTTACGTATTAGTGCAAGGATAGATCTTTAGTATTTGAGGTTAGTAAGTACATAAATTTTTTTACCAATTGTAAGTAGTTTACAATAATATATATATATGCGCCATATACATATATAGATAGATAGATATAATTATATAACTGTAAGTGATTTACAATTACATCATTTTTTTATTTGATTTTTTAAAATTTAATTTTACAATTTAATTATTTTTGATAATTTTAAAGATTTTTATTATAATGATGAGGAGTTTATAAAGAAAGAAGAAAGGGAAGTAGAAAGATAGACAGCGATGTTTAGACAACTTAATTACATAGGCTTTAACATAAACTCAGTTTGATTTAGAGGTGGAGGAATTGCTTTTGAGAATAAAAAGGTTGAAAACGTAAGGAAGAAGTGGGTGGGGGCTCACTGTTAGTTTTTTTTTTTTACAGTTGGGTTAGGATAAATCGAAAGTGTTTCAATTGGAATGCTTTTGGTTATGGGGGAATAAGGTGGAAATAATTATTGCAAGTTTGATATAGTAATAGATGTATTCCGTTATTATGTGCAAATAAAAGCTAAACTCTAATTAGTGGAATAGTATGATAAATAAATTTGAAAAAGAAGCGAATGGATAGATAGTTGATGGATTTTTTGAGGGATTTTAAGATCCTTGTGTACGATAGAATTTCTGACATACTAAGGAGAGTTAGTTGTTATTCTTAGTACACTATGCAAAAAAAAAAAAAAAAAAAAAAAAAAAAAATAGAAAACGAAGCACCAAGAAGAAGTTGTCTGACGGAGACAAAAATTGGTGGATAGGAAAATGATGTACAGAATAGAAAATGATTTATATTTCAGAAAAATTGAATGATTTATTTCAGAGTTACATAGTTACAAAATAACTAGCTAAATAAGATGCTGACCCACCTCTAGCCTGGATACAAGCTGCCAAACGACGTGGCATGAAGTGATAAAGCTCCCTGATGGTCTCCTGCCGTATTTCTTGTCAAATTTGCTCCAATTGTCGGGCTTGGTCATTAAAATTCCTTGGTAGATGCAGTCGCCTTCCCATCATATTCCAGACATGCTCGATTGGAGAGAGATCTGGCCGGACAAGGAAGTATTTGACAAGCTGTAAGACAGTTCATAGCAACACGTGTCATATGTAGTCTGGCATTATCTTGCTGAGAAATATGGCCAGGGTACTGCAAAAGGAACGGTAGCAAAACAGGTCTCAGAATATCGTCGACGTACAGCTGAAAAGTATGCCTCTAATGTCGACCAAAGAGGTCCGACTATCAAGGGAAATGGCACCCCAGACTATAACTCCTGGTTGGGAGCCTGTGTGGCATGCAATAGTGAAAACAGGATCGGCACGCTAACCTTAGCGTCTGCAGATACGTTTTCGATGATCGTCAGGACACAGGTGGAAACGGGTTTCTTCACTAAACACGAAACATCCCCAGTCAGCATGATTCCTACCTGATCAAGCCAAGCACCACTGTAATCTGGCTCGACAGTGTGCTGGCGTGGGTGCCGTAGCGGTCGGTGCGAGCTTAGATTTTGCTTTATCAGCCGTCTGTGAGAGGCCATGGTGGACACTCGTGTGCGAGTTGCACGTCTGATGGTTGATAACGATAAATCAGGAGCTGTGACAGCTGATCTGACAATCACTCTGTCATATCGATCTGCTGTGACCTTAGGTCGACTTTCGTATGCAATTGTCTTTGCATACGAAATTTCATTACAATAGGATAACTCTTTTTTGGTGCGTCGTTTTTTTTGTTATAGAGTGTAATTTATTTTACAGGGTCTGGAGTTTTTAATGCTTTTGGGAGCAGCTTGGCCCCACACGGGAGATGCGTATAATAGTACTGGTCTAATTATTTGTTAGTAGAGCCGAATTTTTTTGGGGGATTGTGAGTACAGAGTGTTTACCTATCAGTGGGATTCCGTTGTAGAGTTTTGCCCTTTATCAACGATGAATTGTAAGTGTTATTTGTAAGTCCAGGACAACCCCGAGTTATTTGACCTCAAAGTCCCATGAAATATTGGAGTTAAAGAAGTTTAATTGGGTGTCAAGGGATGGAACATGTCCTTTTCTAAAAATAAAAGCTTAGGTTTTGTTATTGTTTCCAGCAATCCGCTAAAGGTTCATCCATTTTTGAATTTTTTAAAAGCGATTGTAATTTTTTGACAATTTTAATGGTTTTTTTTATCTTGTGTGAGGATTTCTTCATCCTCTCCGAAGAGACAGGTTGTATTAGGGATTTTGAAGGAAAGCATATGTGTACAAGGAATAAATTAAGGGAGAAATGACGAGCCCTTGGGGGAGGGTCCCAACCCGAATATTTGAAATTACAGATTGTTCGTTGTCGAACCTATCTTGAAAGGTTCTGTTTCTTCTGATTTATTGATTATGATCATTAAGTGGTGGGAAATTTAAGATTAACGAGTTTATAAATTAACAAATCGTGTCAGAGACAGTCGAATACTTTTTGAATGTCCAGGAATATATCCTTAGAGATTTGTTTATAGTTGAAACCTTCAGTTATGATATACATAACCCGATGAAGCTGATGAACTGTACTATGGTGGGATCTGAAGCTAAATCAAGAATAGAACAGAATATAATTAGATATGGTGTGGTTGAGTAATCTATACAGGAAGACTCGTTCGAAGATTTTTGAGATAGAATTAAGAAGACTGGTAGGGCTGCAATTAGAGGGGATGGTCTGATTTTGGCCAGGTTTGGGGAAAGGATGATTGTAGCTTGTTTTCATTTTTATGAGAAGTGTGCAAATGGGAGGCATTTATTGAAGATTTCAGTTAAATGGGTGAGAGCATTAGGGGGGGGGAAAGAATTTGAAGTTTTTGTTGTGAATACTGTCTTCTCCGAGGGCTTTTCGTTTGTTAAATTTTTTGATCATATTAGCTATTTATAGAGGGGAGAGGGATTAGAATTAATATTGTCATGAGTGTCTAGGTAGTTTTGGACTATTTCCTCTGTGGATTCAATATGTTCGTCCTCATATGGAAATGCATTCTCCTGGAAAGAAGATTCAAGATTATGGACAAGCAAATCTGCGTTTTCTTTGACAGAGAAATCAAAGTCATTATTGCCAGGTAGTGGAAGGGTGTTAAAATATCTTTTTGTAAGTTTGCGATTGATGTTAAAGAGCCAATTATCTTTTGTATGTAGTTGTCTTAGGAAATTTTCCCATTTTTTTGTTTTTAAAAATGCGAATTTCATTTTTATTTGATTTTTGAGACTATTAATGATGGGTTTGAGGGGAGGGGGATATCTGGTATTTAGCTTTTGTTTTATTTGCTTACTTTCCCCCTTAATTAAGTCTCAGATATGTGGGGAAGTCTCAGATGGAGAGTTTTAATGGTTTTAGTGGAGCTGGTTGCATTAATAGCTTTTAGAATAGAAGTAGTAAAGGAGGGAAAGTGTGTTGTCTAGTTCATTAATGTCATTGATGGGTGGTTGCTTTTCATATTATGATAGATGATATTCTGATATGAAAACCAGTTTGTTGTGGTAATAGTTCGAAGGGGGATGGGAAGAATTTTATTTAAGAAGATTTCTATTAAGATGGGGTTATGGTCCCTGGGGAGTTCGTCTGAATTATAAAAGGGGATTTTCTTAAGTATTTCAAAATCTATAAAAGAGTTGGTATCGCTATTATAGGGGAAGCGAGTAGGAGAGTCAGGGGCAGCTATGTGATAGATGTAATAATTGCATAGTGAGTCTATTAATTTGCCAGATCTGTTTGCCCTTCCTCTAATCCAGTTGGGATGCTTAGCATAGAAATCACCGATTAAAATGCCAGAGAGGTACCTATGCGAATTTTATAAAGATCGTCAATGTTGTTGATATTACTTGAAGGGTGATACATTTTGGATAGAGTGAAAAATTGATTTTTTTGTATAGATGTGAATAGTGTTATTTTCTGAGGTGGTATTTTTGATGACCATATGTTGACAAATACAGTTTTTAATTAAAATGGCTGTGCCCCCGCTACGATGGGTAGTTCTGTCTGCACGATGGATAGTATAATTTGGAATTTTAAAAGTGTCAGGTAGGTTTAGATGGGTTTCCTGGTCTACAATAATTTCGGAGTTTTGGGTGTCTATAAAATTTTGAAATTCACATTTTTTTTGTTGCTTTTATGCCGTTGGTATTCCAATTGGTAATGAGAAGGGAAAAGAGGGTAGTTTTTTTTTTTTTTTGGCTTTTGAATGTTAAGTCCTGAGGTAAATCATATCTGTAACTCTATTGAATGATTTTTGTAATTTGGAAAATATGTCAGTTTCTTTATTTATGAGCAGCTCCGATAGATTTGAAAATTTGGAATAATTTTTTAATGTCATCAAGGAAAGGGAGGCAATTGTTATTATTATCCTTGATAAGAGTGGACGTTTGGTTTAGGTTATTCTGGTTATTGCTGTTTTTTTGCATTTCCCCCTGTCTTCCCAGTAATTGGTAGCTGGTGAAAGGGGGGGGGTCAAAACTGATAGGATTTTTTGGGCATCCAGAATAGTTGGCTGTATGATTTCAGCCACTATTGCAGCATTTAGGAGGACTATTTTGAGGTTTAGTGCATGATCTGGTGTCGTGATTTCCTGCTCATTTTAAGCATTTGAATTCCTTCATGCAGAGGCGAGAGTGGTGGAAGAAACTTTGGCATTGTTAACACTGATTAGGTGTTCGTCGTCCGAGCAATAGTTTGAATTCAACTGCAAGATCATTAATATGACTAATTTGAAAAATGGATTTATTTGCCTAATTTTTGGGTAAAGTTTTCAAAAACAGTGAAAGGGGTTGGCTATTTTTTTAAATCTTAAAACTGTGCATGAGAATACATCTAAATTACTCTCTGCTAATTCCTGTATGATTTCCGCAGCATCAAAATTACCGGGAAGACCTTTAATTAATGTTTTCAAAATTCTTTCGCTTAGCAATTTAAAAGTATGGAATTCAATTTTTTGTTCTAAGATATAATTCTGTATTTTGCGAAAGGTTTCTGTAGTTGTAGGATAAATTTTTGAATTTTTATTTTTATAATTTCCTTTAAGTTCAGTATTAGTTGTCGTCATATGTGTTTTAAGTATTTCAGTGGGATTCTCAGTATTGAAGGTAACTATGGGATGGGGAGCCTTTTTTTCTTCAGTTAAGATGTCTGGGAAGTTTTATGATAAGTGTGGCCTTTGCCTGGATGATCATCAATATCAGTTATGAATTCATCGTTTCTTTCCCAATCCACTAAGTCTTCATCGTCTTCCGATAGTTCAGAACATTTACCAGAGGTTGTTAGGGTGAATTCGCGTTTTTTTTTTAAAAGTTTCTTATTATTGATTTCTACTATACATTATGGAGTGTTTAATTTTCTTTTCAGTAAATTCTTTAACTCTATTTGAGCTAGGGGTAGGAGAATTAGGATATTGATTAATGTTTTTGTTAACCATCATCTGAACTTGTAAACCTGCAATTTTCCTTTGCATAGTTTCTTGCAACAATGTTACTGTATAAAATAAGTTTGTCTTTTCTTCATTTAAGTGAATATCTTTCACCTTAAAATCACGTGTTATTAAATATTGTTTAATAATTCTTAAATTCTCAAGATTGGCGTGAGGGAGTTACGTTGAAACATAGCAATTATTAAATAAATTGCTAATATTATTAATTACATGATTAATCCTATCATGATTAACTGAGTTAACATACAATTAGTGATTTTAAGATTTGCGCAAAGTATAACTAACAATATCACTTACCTCTGTATCTGGAAATAAAATATGGAGATCAAAATACAATAATCCAATATGTAACCCGAAGTTATCACTAATATAACGTAGAATGATTATTATAATTTAAACAATTAATAAAAACGCTAGATTTTAGAATAATGTAACCAAATAGCTCTCAAAGTAGAGAATACGAATTCCTTATTTTGTGAAAGAATTAAGCATCAAATCAGAAATATTGATTAATCAATTTACCTTTTGCTATTTAAAAATATGAAGATCAGTGGCAAATATAGGGGGAGGTGCCAAGGCACATATGTTCCCCACAAGATTTTTTCTCGACATTGAAATATTTCAGGATAATTTTTTTTTTATTTTACTCTTATAAATGTTCTAAACCTTAAACATTAGGACTTTTGTTCCAGCAAAATCACCCGAAAATTATTTTAGGATAATAATTTTTGATCAGTTTTTGGATGATGTAATTTTATATCTTAAAAAAAGATTCACAATACGCAAATCAGTTATGAGTTCATTAATTATTTTAATCATACACGAGAATGACGTTACATGCAGATAAAAATAAATTAGAAATACTGAAAGAAACATAATTTTTCAAATTTGTCAAACTGTAATATTAGTATTTTGACTGCGAAATATCAGTATGTTTATAAAAAGAAATTAGTGGCCTAATAGACTAGATTAACTGCTATAGAAGTTGTACGAAATTGCAACTCTGATATTTTCCCGAATATCCATAAACTTTAAAAATTTGAGTCCCTTTACATTTTACAATAAATATTGTAATGTACATGTCAAAAGACCATCTTTAAATACTTTTTTCTTTTGCATTTAAAAACAGTACACACATGAAACGCGTTTAAATGGACTATATATATATATATATATATATATATATATATATATATATATATATATAGAGTATATATATATACATGTCACACACACACACACACACACACACACACACACACACACACACACACACACACACACATTCTTAATTTCCGAACGGCTGTTGCCATATTCATTAATGTGGTGTTGTCTAAGTATAGAAAGTAGCCAAGCGCTATTTAATAAAACCGCCCACTGTGCCACCTGATGGAGTACAACGGAGTTAGAATTCCCTATCTCGAAAACGGAACGAGATTAGGAAAAAATAATTTACAAATTTGTAGAGTATCATCAATTTAGTGGGCATTAATGCGTAAAATAGAATGGTTAAGACCCGCATTTGTTTTTTCGTGATTTCTTACACTGTGACACCACAAAACCTGAACGGAAGAAGAAACGATTATATTTCGGGCAAAACATGGCATTGCAATTTGGCACAGTGGCATCGTTTGTGATCCCCTATCAAAAATATCACGGTTCAAACCTCGAGGGTGATATTCTTGTACTGATTGTCTTTATAAACAGAGTAGACAATGCGTAAATCGTGTAAAATAATGTCACATCGACTCAACGCAACTTACGCTTGGTGTTCGAAATATTTGCAGTATGCAATTACGTAAGAAACGTCACGTTCTGTTTACCTGAGATAGCTATAAAAGATATATAGTATGGATGGATAAGGCATGCTTTTCGAGGAATGGTATGTACAATAGGCAAAGCACTCATTACTGGGCGCTGGAAAATCCTAGATATCTTACCTACGTTCATCATCAAATGCGATTTGCTATTAATGTTTGGTGTGTAATTTGCAATAACAAGCAGATCGGCTCAATATTTTACGATGGCACGATATTTACAATTGCTGCAGAACGTAATACCCGATTTTGTGCAGAATCTACCATTATTTATTCTTAGGAATCAATGGTTTCAACGTGACTGCGTATCTGCTCACAAGACATCTCCACTGAAGTAATTCCTCGTCAAGGAATTTGGGAACCAAATAATTGGGTATGGCAATTTAGAAGACTGGCCTCTACGTTCGCCTGATCTGACTCCACTGGACTTTTTCCTGTGGGGATACCTGAAACAGCAGATGTATGTGACCCCTCCACAAACAATGCAGGACCTTAAAAGGCGCATCACGGACGCTTGTGCCAACGAGTCACACTTTGTGCTCCTACGTGACATTCAAACGAGGATCTAAATATGAATTGCAGCTGACGGTGAGAAGTTCGAATATCTCAAATAAAGGTATATTGTTACAACTTGTTGTTTTTTCTTTCTCCAATCGTTTTGTCATGTCATAGTGCAGGAAATCATCAAAAAAACAAATACGCGTTTTAATCGCTTTGTTCTTCGTGTTAATGTCCACAAGGTGTCTTTTCGAACTAAATCGATGATGCTCTAAAACTTTTTAAATCAGTTTTTTCCCTCTCTTGTTTCGTTTTCTAGATAGGAATGATAACTCTGCAGTGTCTCACCAGGTGGTGCCGTAGGTGGTTTCATTCACTAACGCATGGCTACTTTACTATATCTAGGCACTACTTTTATGAATATAGCAGCTGTCGTTTCGAAGTTAAGAGGGTAACAAAGGACTTTAGTGGGAACCCTGTATATTTAGCAGCAAATACTTTTTCTATCAACTCTTCTATATTAGGCAGATGAAAATTTTTTGTTCTTTTGACTTTATTCAAACGCCAATAATCATTACAAGGTATTGCTTCTGTGCTGGAATTTTCACCAATATCACAGAAGTAAAATTAGATTCTCCTGGTAAAAAAATAATTTTCAGTTTTAGCACATTTTGGCTTTAAGATCATACCATTTATATATTTTTTTATTTTCCTCAGCTTCTTGCATGTTCTGTATGGCAAGTTCTTGGCATTGTTTCATGCGATTCCATAGTTGAAAAACATACGAGTTGATACTGTTCTCTTCTTCACATCATAAGTGTAAGTAACATCTTAAGTGTCCTTAAATTTCGATCATGAACTTGTTCCGTTGGACTGAAATCAGTACTATCATAAATAACTGTTCTCAAATCAAAGAGCACATGAAGTGAAATTTTCTCCCAATATGCTCCAGATTCAATCCAATATGCTCCAGTAAGTCAAGCTTTCTAGCTTTGGCTAAGTAGGCCATGACTTCGGGTTAAATTAAACAGGATCAGAATACTCTAAAAACTGAAATTGATAGAAAAAGGAGCTTTACTCTTGAGGATAGATTTAAAAAAAATAATTCACAATTCAATAGAGCTGTCGATCTTACACTTTACTTAAAATATGAATACTTGAAATTAAAAATTAATACACATCAATACACTGTACATTGCTGAAATATGTTTTTTTTTCTTTTCTTTGTCTACAAATTGATTACC
>BMAW01015920.1:403074-429652 GCA_019974015.1 Nephila pilipes
CGTTAATTTGGATACAATAGAGTTTTCTAAGCTAAGCGTATATTTGCCTACTTGTAGTATTTATTTATTCATTTCATAAGAAACGATATATCTTAATGAAATACTATATTTTTCATTCATCCGCTTTTCTTTCTTCTAAAAAAGGATATACAACATTAAGAGAAAGAAAGAAACAACTGCCCAATACCTAGGGATGACACTATGTCATTTATTTCCAGCGCAAAACTTCCACGAAATAATATGAATATGCTAACGTTCTTCGATCAGTAAAATTGGTGAATCAGCTGATCGCACCGACATTACGCAAAGTATACAGATATTTTTTATTATTAAGATGGCTCTAGCTGTTTACTGATTGTTAAATTAATTGAATCCCACCTATGTATAAAATGATGGAATTTAAAGGGAATGTAATCTCATACGGATAGCATCAAAGCAGGTATTTAACCAATAACAATTATATACATTAATATTAAAATAAAATTCAGATCTTAGTATCAAATATAAAATTTTTTGCTCATCTGGAACAGATTTATATTTACGTATTCCAAATTAACAAATTGAATGATATATTGATTCGTCATCAAGGCAAGAAGTAGAATATCCATCATCCGAACTGGATTGTCGTGGATATTCTAATCTTAATTTTTCGGGTCTTTTTATTTTTAAAGAATCTTTGCAATTTTTAAACGTCATGCCATTTTTATTTTTTCGTTTACTGCAGTAAGCCTTTAAAATATCAAGAGGAAGCTTACTCGCTAAGCCATCATACTTTCCGGGAAATTCTAACCTTTTACTTTTACGAAACATCCAAAAACGTTTCGGAAAAATGTAATCGCGATACGAATATCTCAAAAAATCTATCATATCGCAGGCAGGAAGAACTGGCCTCAAATCCATACATTTGTTCTGAGGAGTATCAACAGATGCTACTGGCGAAGGTGTTGGAGGATTTGATCTTCCTGATGACTTTATGAGCTTTGGAATGACATGATGTGCTATGCGGATTTGTTGTCTCCATCTATCACCTTCAACTATACAAAGATTACTCATGCGCCTGAATATCTCAGATTTTTGAAAAGGACCCTTATCTTTAGCTACTATAAGTGAAAATTTCGAATTAGCGTTTATTTCAAGCAATATTGGTTCGTTATCTACCATGGTACAGCCTAGAATTATGGTTTCACGGCGCACTTCTTCTATTTGTATTACATTGGTAAATGGTAGTGCAATATGAGGTTTTGGACCCGATATAATTCGAATGAGAGTCGGTAATTTTGTAACACGTAACAAGTTAGACATTAAGTAAACGTGATTCAGAGTATGAGAGTCCGGTGAGGATATACAATAGAATCTTCCTTTAGCACTGTAAGGCAAATAAACGATTTCTCCTTTCTGGGTGAGACACTTTAAATACATCATCAAGTCCTGGTGGAGGTTTCCGCGACACCTTTCCATTATACTTTGCCTGTTGTGATCTTCGTACGATCCTATGACTTTAAGAGCTTCTCCATGGGGTATCTAGAATGGAAAAAAACGGGAAAATTTTTTAGAATATTAAATATGGAATGACAAAAATTGTGATAATACAAATAATAATAATAAGTACATGTAAGACAATGAATTTTTAAAAATATCATTGAATCAAATGTGATCAATGGGAAAATTTTCGAATATCGGTTGTCAGACCTTTGATAAGAGATTCTTTAAAGTTACATACGACGATTAATCTTTCCGTGATTTATTATTTAATTTTTATTCTCTGGGTTTTTTTTAAAAAAAATTAAATTGTTATTATTATACGAATAATTACAGTATGTACAATATAATTCATATCAATATAAAGGTTTATCACACTTTCTGCAACAAAATTTTATAATCCTTTATATTTTAATCCAAAAACTTTAGTAAATGCTGATAAATTTTATAAGAGTTTCTCTGTAAATTGTTAAGTAAAGGAAAACAGTTATTATTGTAATGAGAAATATTTCTTGAATATTTAAAAAAACTATATTTTAAAAAGATAATAATTAGTAAGACAAAAAATGTAGAATATAATTACGCTAACATGCAATCATCGTCAAAAAAAAAAAAATTTTACACTCAGAAGGAAACAAGGTATGTAAATGCAAGTTCAGAAATTGTTTCGACTCTGTTAGATATGTAAATGATTTAAGTGTCACCCGCTTCGGAGCCAATGATGTCAGCAAATACGTGATTCACCGCGCCACTATAGACCCTTTTAAAGGTTTTCCCGATTGTTTCTGTTTTGTTACAAGTGTGCATTTTACAAGCCAGATCAATATAATATTGTATTTTACTGCTTGATTCTACTTAGGTTGGTACTTATTTCAATAACTATAATAAGAGAATTTATTTTGTTTACCTTTTTCGATAATTTTTTTTACAATTGGTTAATAAAATTATATGAGTATTTCATTTTAATTTAATAATAATAGTCTTTTTATTAAAATTAAATAAATTACATCTTTTTAAATTTATTTAATTATTAATTTCTAAATTAAAAAACGCAATTTTTTCCATGTATGCTTATGGTTTGGAGGAGAGAGAGAGGGGGCGGATTGTTCGAAAATTTTAAGCGTGAGAGTGGGTTTGCTAGACTAAATGTATACGAACCACTTTTCTAAGGAAATTTCTTTTTTTTTTAATTCAGTTATGCTTATGATCGTAAATCTTAGAAATTGTTTGAAATAAGTAAAATCTACATTTTCCTTAGAGTTGCGCTTCACTATGTTCTTAGGATTGCGTCTCTCTGGATGAAGAAAAATTGAGGTTAAACAATAAAATCATACAAAATGAAGCAATAAAAATGAGAGAACCTCATGCCTTTAAGTTGAAATAAACTTTTACCGATTAAAAAGATTATATCTTAAAATTTGGGTTTCTTTTCAGACAGAGCTATGTATATTTTTTGAATTCTTGATCTATTATATTATATTAACAATATATGTATTTCCTCTAAGTCCCCTCCTCCATATTAATATATTTAAGGGAGGGAATATATTTTCGAAACTTCACATAAGACTAATATGAATCACAGAAAGTAGCAAACTGCATTCATTTAATTATTATAAAGATGCTAAAAAATTCATCTATTAAATAAGCTTAGTTGAGTTACTGACAGTAGTTATTAGTGATATAAGTTATAATTATAAATAAAAGTTTTCTGACGATAATTCTGAACAAAAATTTGTTTCTTTTGAAATTATTATGAATAAAGTATCGAAATTTTAAATTGATTCACATAAGATTAAAATTTTTAAATACTAGAATTTAAATTTTTCATTAAAAATGTTTTTTGACTTTTTCTGCTGATGAAATCTATCTTAAATGCACCATAAGATAAAATTAATTACACAGAAAGTATAATTTTCTTTTATTCATTTATAAATATATTTTGCTAAGAAATTGTCAACTCTTTTCAAGCAAAACACGTTTATTTTTATTGCATCACTAAACTAAAATATAAATTTTCCTATATATTTCTTGAATTAAAAAATTAGCTTTTTAAGTTCATTCTATATAAGCATGACAATATATGCATTTTTATAGGCTTGATATTATTCTTTACATTAAAAGTTAATGTCAACAGCTATTAGTGATAATAAAGGTTTTGGTTTTGATGACATATCATCTTTTAAATAATGGTTCATAGACATAGTTAAATAGTATAGGGTGTCTATAATTAAAATGACCCTATTTTAGACCCCTGTAGAACTCGTTATGCTCATCGGATTTTGATTAAAATTGGTTTAAAAGTTACATGCACCATGAAAAAAGATTTTTTCAATAAAAAGTAATTTAAATTTTGATTACCAGATGGTGCTTTTCAAAAATTCCAAATGCAAATTAGTCAAACATATAAAGAGACTTGCAGTCAGAGCCAGAAAATTATTCTGCTTGCCTTTTGTCATCGTTAATCATGCTCTTACAGAAGAAAGATCGAGCTTACTGGTAAAATTGTTTCATCGAAACGGCTGCAATAGCTTAGCAGCACTGCGTATTGCGTAGTTTAAACGAATTGTGGAAAGGGATCATGTCTAAGAATGTTTTGAAGACGATGATTATGAGATTTGAAGGAACTGGAAACTTGGGTGTACTGCCATGAAGAAGGTGGAAACAGGTTGCGAATGAAATTGTCGAAGAAGTCGCTATTGCTGTGGTTGAAAGGGCCTCCAGTTCCAGTTATTCTTCAGCAAGGGCTCGATCGGTGTTACGAGAGTTAGCGATTCAGCAGTCGATAGTACGAAAAATTCCGCGATCTATTTTAAAATGGTATCCGTGAGAAATCCACGTAGTACAAATGTTCTAAACTCAAGACCACTGAACACGCTTTAATTTTACTTGCCAATTTATGGTGAGAATGGGAGTTGGATGACTCTTGGCCTGGGAAAATTCTATGGTCGGATGAGGCTCACTTTTCTTTAAATATGATAGACACCTCATATGCGGCAATAATCAAAATTGCCGCACATGAGGTGCTTCACATCCTAATGTCCTGCACCAACAATCACTGAATTCTGATTACATGACTGCATGGTGTGGATTTACTGTTGATTTTATCTTCGGGCCGTTTTTCTTTGAAACTCTCACTCCTCAAGGTCCTAAAACGTGCTCTGTCACGAGTGCAAGGTACAGTGAGCTCCTTCGACTGTAGGTCATTCCTACTTTACAGGAACGGCAATATTTCCAGACCATTATCTTCATGCAAGATGGAGCAACTCCCCTCATTGGGCGCCAAGTCAAAGAACTGCTCCGAGCTAACTTTGGCGAGAATCGTGTTAAATACAGAGCTTTTCCAGATGCCTGGCCTCCTCGTTCGCCAGACTTAAATCTCTGACTTAAATCTCTGTGATTTTGGCTGTGGGATTCCTAAAAGTCCGTGTTTATGGAGAAGGAATTAGGACACTTTATCTGATTTGAAAGCCAGCATTATTCCATGTTACTGGAATCCGTCGAAGGTTTCTTCGCACTATCATTGAACATACTATAATGCGCTTTTAACACCTGATTGATGTCAATGGAGCACACACTGAGCGCATTCTGTAATAGAATAAATTTTAATGATTCTGTCAGATATTTTTTGTCCTTCTTAAGGTGCTACAATTACCCCTGGTGGTCAAAATTTGAACTACTTTTTATTGCAGAAATCGTTTCCCCATTATCTATGAAACGTAATACTAAGTTTCAACAAAATTACATAAGTAGAACTGGTTGTAGAGAGATCTGAATAGGGTCATTTTAATTGTAACCTTTCTGTACATAAATTCTATTCATTTCTCTGAAATAAAAGAAATGGATATTTTTAGGTCATTTAATTCTAAGTTTTTTAAACATTTTGAGAGCATTTTTGATTATTTCTTCAGACTTCTAAGATTCCATTTTTTTTTAATTATTTCAATAATTTTTTAAAAAATATAAAGATCATATTTATTTAATCAGGATTCTCTCAATCAAGTTCCATTCTCTTCTAGTCATTAGTTCTGCGTTCAAATATTAATGACTGGACATTTTAACTTACAGTAAACAGGAGAGAACCGATAATGTAATAAAACTCTGTTAGTACTAATTTATAAACTTGCTTATAAATGCTGTTATTTATGTCGGTAATTTTAAAGCATTCTTAAGTACTTATTTTTAAGTCATTGGTATTTTATGGGTCAACATTATCCTGTTCCTGGTGATGAAAGCAATTGTAATCAAATAAAATTAAAAATTGTTTCACCAAAGCCTTGCAAAGAGCAAACTTAGTTACCAAAAATGTTTACTTTTTTTGAATAATTATTAAATTATTCAATTAAATATTAGAATTAAAGTAAACATAAAATGACAATGGAAGGAAAATTTGATTGATTGGCCAAAAAAGATATTCAGAAAATCCTCTACATTGAAAATACTCGGGTGACCATTTTGTTGTTGACTAAATCCATAGCTTTTTGGGTAGCTAATTTCACTAACCAACCCTACAAAAGCTCAGCCAGCAGTGAGAATGTGAAAACTTCTGACGTCAAAGGGAGTGTTAAGCCAAATCGAGTGGCCGTTGTAGCCTAGTGGTCATGGTCGAGGACTCGCGTATTGCATTTAGTGGGACGTTAATAAAACGTTCAATCAATCAATCAATTTGTCAAATTGACCAGTTAGGGATTTAGGACAATTTAAAATCTCATTTAATTATAGAATGATTTTTATTAATAGCCAAAATATATCCTTAAATCCTTTGTATTATATAAAAACCACATAACATACCCAATTTATTTTTTTAATGAAAATAATTAAATCTAAAACTAATGAATAGATACAACAAAAACTTATGAAAACGTATCATTATCTTAATCACTTCAATTATGACAAAATAATTTTTGCATGACTTCAATAAATACAGTAGAAACATGTCATAAACTTAATGTTATTGCAATGAAAGCAGAAACAACAAGTTTTCTTTTTTTTTTTGTTATGAATGCAAAAGAGGCCCCTCTTTTTCTGGGTTATGTCAGCTTGATCAGTTGCTTCGTATTTCGTTAATTTTTATACTAGTAGCCGTGTTTCTTTAACTAAATATTTGTTAGTGGGTCAAGTCATTAAGATTCTTTTGCTTAAATTTTTTAACTAACTTAAAAAAATGGTTCTAATCCAGTATCTTGATGCAACAGATTTGTCAATTTCTTGTTAGAATCTGTATTATGTATATTTTATTGCTCAAGTAATAGATCTTCAACATCTTTAGCAGTTTACAAGCCTCCATTATTTTATGAAAGCTTATGTACTAACTCGATGTATTTCGGAATTTTTTTTTCCGATAAAAGTTAGCATGTTGCATAAATATCACTTTAATGGGAACATTGTGTTAGATTGACCCATCAACCCCTTTGAGGAAAAATAACACACCATCTAAATGGGATAAATTCAAACTAATGCACATAAGCTCTTCAACATGATTCAACTTGGAAGGATTGATTGGTTAGAAGCAACACGCGAGCAATTGGCGACAGACCTCGTAATTTAGAACCTAAGTCAAGTGACGAGGGCCACACCTGAACTGGTAACTCTCTCTCCGAACTTCCGCACCTCACCTAGGGAGGACTTTGAGCCCCAAATACATGGTGGTCCTTATCGGCATGAAGGCTCGAACCCCCTACTCGACGAATGCTGTCGGTTGCGAGTTCGCGACCATGACTACGACCACTTAATTTGGTAGGAAGATTGGTGGATTAATAAAGTACCTTTTATCGCTTAGTTAGAAGAGTCTTCATTTTGATAGACTGATCCAACACCTGACTGCCAGGTAAAAAATAACATTTTTTTTAAAAAAACCTAACACTAAGAATGTAAAATGGAATATGATGATATGAAAGATTCGAAAATACTGTCTAATTAAGATCATGTACTTTTGAAATATCCATTAGAAAATATTATGTTATTGTGGATAATTGAAATGTTTACGTTGGATTTTTTTTGATGTAATGACATATCAATAATATTTTATTTACTGAGATAATTTTGAAATAGGCAAATAAATGGGTGTTTTAACTTACTATTGTGCGGCACATTCCAGATGGAGCAATTTTCAAACCAAGAACGGGATCTTGAACAAGGAACAAAGGCACAGCTGCACGAGAAACCTCTCCAATGCTATTAAAATAACCGGCTGTTCTGCCATCTCTTAAAACCATTGCTACCCATCCTATGAAAATAAAATGTAAAATAGTCTATGCATAATTTATTGAATTGTTTTTTTTTATTATGAAATAAATATATATATAAGAAAGGAAAGTTGTTCAGTGGCATCTACTTTGACTTAAATTATTACCAAATTCTTAAAACTGAGTTGAATTAAAACTCTGACATTTTGCTTATGAAGTTTAAAACGAAACAAGCAAGGGATTAGTTTCCTTTTTTTTGCATTACCGGCACTTGTATTTTTCGTAATCATTTTTTTCAGACAGTCTGAACACTGTAATATAATTTTTCTTATAACATTAAATTTATTGCCGTAAACCAATCTGTAATTCAATCTTGCTATGAAAGGTATTTAAATAAAACAATAGAAAACTATTATCAGCTCCACTACATTCAACTCAGAATTTTGGTTTTAGCAGCATTATATATATATGTGGTAATATACTCTTCGAAATTTACAGTTGACAGCATGAAATATGTTTTGAAGTGATTTCTTCCAAATGACCATTTGTGAAAAAAAAAAAAAGTATATTCTAAGTTAAATTTATAGAGACTGTTGGTAGAACACTTCACATATTTTTATAAAATTTTCAAATTTACCATATAACTTATATTACTACATTTATTGATAGCCAGTCACTAATTCTGCTTTATTAACCTTTAATCCTTTTCTTGAGGCTGGGTCATGGATGGAAGTCTTGCTTTATGGGAAATAAGGCTTTAGAGTCGAAAAGAATGATGCACCGGAAGACAAATTTCGAACTCATTATTATTATTATTTTACTTTTAAATTTCGTACAATTAACAGCTAGGAAAAATGTTCATTTTTTTTTTAAGATCACACACATCTTACTTTTACATCATTGAATTAACACTTTAAGTTAATAATTAAAAACATTACTTAAGATATTCAGTGAAGCTTTAATACTTAAAAATTGACCGATTTTTGTTTTATTATCCTAAAATACACACAGAAAAAGATTAATTTTAAAACAGGGAAAAACAAGGATTTAATTATTTTCCAGTGCAAATGAAGCACCATTTCACTGACTAATCTGTATTCCGAAATTCAGAATATGTCTGTATATACACTGTATGAAAAAAAAAAAAAAAAAAAAAACCGCACTAAGAAGGAGTTGCCCGATTATAATGAAATTTCGTATGCAAAGAAATTTGGACCGAACATGATTAAAATTTGGTGTCCAATGAATGAATAGCGGCAGCTACAGCACATCGGAACTGCGCACTCTGCAGGTGTATATAAGAAGCGATTCTCAATCTCATGGTCATATTTTCTGTTGCATTGCGATTTAGGATACCTTTCAACGACTGAAAAATGCATTGCCGCAGGATTCGAACTCATTACGAGCAACTGTCAGAGTTTGAAGGAGGTCGTGTAGTATGGGTCGAAGCGATGCGACGTTTAGAAGATGCTGGCAAGAATGGGTGGACAGTGGCAGATTTCTGCGTCATGATATTAGCGGTTGACCTATGGCCACAGCAGATCGGGATGACAGAGTGATTGTCAAATTAGTTGTCACATCGCCTGATTCATCGTTATCAACTATCAAACGTGCAACTCGCACACGAGTGTTCACCATGACCATTCACAGACGGCTGAGAGAGCGAAATCTACTCTCGTACCGACCGCTACACCCCCTGCACTCACGCCTGCACACTGTCGAGCCAGATTACAGTGGTGCTTGGCTCGATTAGGTTGGAATGATACTGACTGGGTATGTTTCGCGTTTAGCGACGAATCCCGCTTCTATCTGTGTCCTGACGATCATCGAAAACGTATCTGCAGACGCTAAGGTTAGCGTGCCGATCCTGTTTTCACTATTGCATGCCACACAGGCTCCCAACCAGGAGTTATAGTCTGGGGTGCCATTTCCCTTGATAGTCGGACCTCTTTGGTCGACATTAGAGGCATACTTTTCAGCTGTACGTTGACGATATTCTGAGACCTGTTTTGCTACCGTTCCTTTTGCAGTACCCTGGTCATATTTCTCAGCAAGATAATGCCAGACTACATATGACACGTGTTGCTATGAACTGTCTTACAGCTTGTCAAATACTTCCTTGTCCGGCCAGATCTCTCTCCAATCGAGCATGTCTGGAATATGATGGGAAGGCGACTGCATCTACCAAGGAATTTTAATGACCAAGCCCGACAATTGGAGCAAATTTGACAAGAAATACGGCAGGAGACCATCAGGGAGCTTTATCACTTCATGCCATGTCGTGTGGCAGCTTGCATACAGGCTAGAGGTGAGTCAACACCTTATTACCTTATTGGGCCAGTTATTTTGTAACTATGTAACTCTGAAATAAATCATTCAATTTTTCTGAAATTTAAATAATTTTCTATTCGGTACATAATTTTCCTATCCACCTATTTTTGTCTCCATCGGACTTTTCCTTGGTGCGTCGTTTTTTTGCTATAGGGTGCATAATGAATTTTTAGAGAAATTTTCACTCTTAATTCCTAATACACATGTGAGTATATGTAGTAGAGATTTTTTCACTCTAATTAAAAAGTAAGATTGTCTTTTAAATAGAATAACGAGTGTAGAAAACATTAAGAATTAAAATGAATCTGAAAACTAATGAAATGAGATATTTTTGAAAAATGTTGGAGAATTTTTCAAAAGTAGTTATATATTTCTTACGAAAATTCTTATAAAATATAAAAATGATAAAAGACTTTATGTTTTTTCACAAGACAGTGCTATTCTGTATTTTAGAAGATTGATAGTTATATCCGATTAAATATCGATCAGAGAATGTAGGAGGAAGAGGTTTCCATTGTGAAGCAAAAAAAAAAAAAAAAGAGTTTAACAATAAGTTCTAGAAAATTAAACTTGTGTTCTGAGGCTAAAATAACCAAAGTTAATAATAATAATAAACTACAAAAATACTTTTACAGGTTATTAATCTCTGTTTCAATGCACAATCCTGATTAAGAAACAAAAAATATATACAAGCTTTTTTTCGTTGTTATTTATCATATTTTTCCTGAATTATTTTCTAATTATTTTTTCATCAAAACAAATGAATAACTATCTCAGTCACTTTTCTTATTGTAACATCATGCATAGTATGTAAGTTTCTTTTTCATTTTTTTTTCAGCATTTAGAACTGCAGTGAAGAATCAAGAAATGAGGAGCCCATTACTGTACAGCAAATAGTAAATTCTGATTTGGTTTGATTGGTTTTATTAATGTCGCGCTAGAAGCATCACGAGGGCCATTGGCGACGGACCTCGTAATTTTGAACCTCGGTCAAGAGACGAAAATTGTAAGTTCAGAGTTCAAACAAATTTCAACAAGTTTCGCAATTTTGAGATAATACTCAGTTTCAACATTTAAACTAGAATTTTTTTAAATACAGTGACACTATTTTGAAGAATGAAGCTATTAACTTTTTTATTCAACTTTCATTTACTGATTAGTTTGTATTTTTCTTTTTCATTCAAATTTTACGTTTCCATCCTATTATATAAATGCGATATAAATTTTTTGTTTAATAATTCTTCTCACAACTAAACAGCTTAAAAGATTGACTTAGAAATAAAAAATTCCAATAAGAAGTATGTGGTTAGTATTTTTATTTTTGAAGCGATGCAAGTATGCGAATCCATTATAACTGTAAAACGTTAATATATAGTTTACTATTGATTTTCTAACATAAACAAAGCCACAGGACGAAAGAACAATCCCAACAATTAATAATGCACTATCAATTTTGAATTTGAGGATAATGTACAGTTTTAACAACACTGAAAATACAACCTTTAGTTCGCTCACCCTTTCATTATAAATACTTTCTTCCCTTCAACAAAACGTCATTAAAACTTGGCTCATGCTTCCTACGTACCCACCTACTTTTAGCTGCTGTTCTCTGAAACTTGTCTCGAGAGGATATGTGGTAACCATGCCAACCTCGCTTATATCTACGGCTACCACAAAAAAATACTCTCTGTGATAAGCAGAAGTAATTTGGACAGCCTGGAACTAACGTCATTTCATTTTTCAAAAATCCAGGTTAATCTGAATACTTTCCCGATGGGAGAATATTGTTAAAGGCTTTATTCGGGTATTGCTGTTCAATGTGGCAAATGAAGAGCAGTTTTAACAGTTTGATAAATAGATTCGATTTCAAGATCTACGTCAAAAAACATGTATAAAAGTATATTTATGAGAAGAGATATTCCCTTTTATGCTACCAGAAATTTTTTTGTGTGTAAGATATAGAAATAACTTTTATAAAATGATATTATAATCAATATCTAATTATAAAAACAATCACGTACCATTGTTCCAACATGTTACAATGGAAAGATGGTATACTCCTTAATAATGTACATTATGATATTGTTGTCTCGTAAAAGTTCTTTTGCGATTCATAGAATTTGAGCCTTAGAAGAGAAAGTTCTTAAAAATATTAAAATTAGATTTAAGCTACTTTAATAATTTCTTATATCCTTAATCACTCTGGATTCACAATGAAGTCAAAACTGTTTAAAAGTTCCCTTTTTATACTTATGTTTGTATTTTAAATAAAATTAGTAGTAAATGTAATAAATTTCATTATTGTAATAATTATTTTGTGTGCGCTTGTGTTACAAGTCCTTTAATAAATCCTATTTTGATTTAGCATTTCTCAGGCAAACAGTAAATAACGAGCCAATGATAGTGTTCCATGTTATAGTCAATTAAAACCTATTTTAAATACATTTATATTGATTTATTACGATATTTGTTGAGAAACTTTTTTGCAGAGTTTATATATACAGAGTCATTACAAAATGTGAAAGAGTTTCTTTAACAAAAAATGTTTTGAAGCTTTTGAATTGTTCTCAAAATTATTATTGAGATTTATTGAATGGAAAACTATCACTTTTTTTCCGAAAAAACATTAATCTGTTTCAAATGTAATTTAAAACGAGCTTTGGATTGTTTACTCGTGTATATATGATAGAGCTAAGTGTGGAATCTTAAAGGAAGGCTCCACACACATAGATTTACCAAAATGACTTTACTTATGATAATTAAAATTTGAATAATTAACTTTTTGAATATTTTTATATGCCAAATTTTTTATTAACGTTAGTGAAATATTTTTGTGAATGAATTTTTTTTATATTTGTAAATGAGGCAATCAATTAGCAAAAAAAAAAAAAAAAATCATCTTATTTCAAGGAGGGATAAAAAAGTCCAAGGAAAATAATGGAAATGCCTTATATCTATCGGATGTCCTATTTTTTTGTAGATTTTTTCCGTTTCTTGTGTTATACGTGGAATGTCATTACAATATATATATAAAGACGAGAGGAATAAGGTTTACAATAGTAATGCATTATTATATGAGAAAGTCTGTCATTATCCAAATTTAAATGAATATTGTCAGTTTTCATCAATCAAGATATATTGTCGACCCAAAAAATTTATCTAGAGTTTTAGATATTACTTACGAGAACAGATGTACATATATTCTCTCTGTTTAAAGGTTTTCTTTAAAAAAAAGACTTACACGGGACATTGATAAGCCTTCTAAACGTTAAAGTGCAAGTATAAGAATGTTCTTTTATATAAAATGATTCAAATTAGAGCAGAATCTGAATCTAGATGATGTCTTAAACAGCATTAAATCCCAATTGTGTAATGGAAAAATATTGAAGGATAAACAATGAGTTCAGCAGTACTGAATTAAAGATTACTTCTAAAGGAATAATAAATAAAACAAGAAATTACACGAAAACAAATTAGCTAACGAACATAGATAAAAGAGAATAAAAAAAAAAGACACTTTGTACTCTGAGTTTCAAAATATACTAATATATTTTGCACAATACTGTTGGTTGGTTTTTATTAACATCGCACTTGAAGCAATACGAGAGCTATTGATGATGGACCTCATAATTTTGAACCTCGGTCAAGTGACGAGGACGATACCTGAGCTGGCACCTCCCTCTCCTATGTAAAATATTATAACAGTTTTTTGAGTCGATGAGAAAGTTCAAGGGATAATTTTGACACGCATGTATTCCAACATATCATTATTATATCTTAACGAAAAATATGCTTTTTATTTGTTCTTTTGAAAATGGATTTTACTTGGAAAAGTTGGATTACATTTATAATTGTTGCCTTCTTGTTAAAGATCAGTTCGTTTTTACCTGTTAGAAATGGAAAAAAAAAAAAAAAAAAAAAACGGTATTTTTCTTTTATCACTGAAATACAAATTAGGTTTAGATTTCAATTTTCCATTGAGGTGTAATACGTAATTCATTGTTGGAGGAATTATGAAAAAACTCGTCAAATAAAAAACGAAATTAGTATTTAATAATGAACCACATCAAGTAATTTAAATAACATTAACATTGTATAATAAACCTCTAGTAAGGATAATTACCTAACAACTGATATACTTTTACAAGAATTATTTACAAATAATTTTGAAACGTTTTGAAACGCATTTTATTATTTTCTTAAGCCCAAGACTTCGAAAGATGTACACTTCTTACAAAATAAATTTTCATTTTGATTATATTTTTATTTATATTTTTATGATTTTTAATGTCTTATCAAAAGTGAACACTACCAATTACGAGGTTCGTCGCCAATAGCCCTCCTGTTGCTTCTAGTGCGACGTTAATAAAAAAAAAAAAAAAAAAAAAACCAAAAATCAAAGCTGATATTCTCTCCACAGTAGAATATCAATATTAGCTTTACATTGTTGATTTTTTACTGATAATATTTTTTTATGTGTGTTTTTTTTTCTCTTTTATTTGCTTAAATAACTACAATATTAATAATTAAAAATGTTTTTCTTGCACTTATTGTAACTACAGATATGGTCACACACACAGTAAGCTCTAAAGTATCCAAAAAAGGTAAAGAATTACATGAATTTCCTCCTCTTCAATCGAACATAAGCAGTCCCGAAGTTTTAGATATGGAAGGCGAAGTGTTATGTTCATTAAAAAGCTAGATAGAGTTCAGAAAACAGACTAACAAAAATTGAGAATCTGTTATAGACTTTAAACCTCGTCCGGCTAAGCAGTTTTAAGGACACTATAAATCCATAAATGATCAACTACGTTAGAAATCGATCGTATACGGAAGTAAAACATGGTTCCTTTTCTGGCAGACAGAAGTCATTTTTTTTTAACCTTTGATAGTTCATAAAACTAGAGTTATAAGTTGTAGCTCGCTTAGCTTAGAAGAGAAAACTATGACATGACAAAATGTTTGTCTCATATACCTAATTTCTACGTTTAAACGTAAGTTTTTTTTGAAAATTCTGCTATCCAATATATTTGCCACTTTTAATTATGATTCTAATTATATGATGTTTTACATAGGAGCTTTATTATAATCATATGAGAGAAGATAATTAATAAATGAAGCTTTCCAATACATTCAGCATAAGTTTTAATAGTTTTGATTTTTATCAAGTATTATAAAATATTCTATTTAAATCAATTCTCAGTAAATAATTTAATAGAATAAACACGGAGAAAGAGCGAATGAATTATGTATAAAATGTCATTGAGTAATTTTTTTTGTTCGACAGAAAAATACAAAAAGTTTTATTTGTTTAATTCTTTACAATTTTATTAGCTCTAAGAAGGTGCTTTGTTTCAAAGATGTTGAGTGAAGTGCTCTGAGAAAGATATTTTGTGTTTATAAAATTTTAATTATTAATTAAATTTTTTTTGTATATTACTTAAAGCATTATTTTTATTGTTATATGTATCCAAAAGGAAAATAGCTCATTTATAGCCTTTTTAAAAATATATAAATATTTATCAAAAGTAGATAAATTCAATATTTATTTCTGTGGATTATTACATGGATCTCAAAGCATTTTCCTTCAAACAAGAAAAAAAAAAAGACTGCTAAAATGAATGATTTTTAGGAAAAATAAATAAATAATAAAAAAAATGAAAAAATTGGGAAATTTTGTTTTTTAACACAAATGATATTAAAAAAAACCACTTCAACGAAAATATTAAACTGAAAAAAATTAAAACTGTGGTCTTCAAAAATCTTATTCATATTAATTTATGTATACGAGTAAATATTAATGTGATGTACGTTTGGAAATATAATGCTTCAGGCTCTCAATTTTCATTTTTTGTTTGATATACGTTTATTTTTAGTAGGTGGAGTTAAAGAGTTTTGATATTTTTTAAAAAAATATATGTTTCCAAGACGAGATAGTTCTGAGAAATCTATCTACATCGTCTTGACAGAGTCTCAAGAGTTGTAGATGAGATAGTTTGAGATATCTTTTGAAAAAAAAGTTATCAGCAAATGTGTATTTCTGAGAGTTTTTACATTATATAGTTAAGGTTTGGTTTCATTAACGTAGCACTAGAAGTAACACGAGGAATATTGGTGAAGTATCTCGTAATTTTGAGCCTCTTGCCCACTCTGTGACGAGAACGACACCTGAGCGAGCACCCTCTTCTTCTAACTTCCACACCACACCAAAGGAAATCATACAGTTAAACTTAACTTAAAACTAAAAAGCAATGTAATTGATACCCAAATCAATTTAATAAGTCATATCAGGTTAAAAAACATAAATCAATGAGTTATCCATGAGAAAACCTGCGTACAAAGCGTTTTTATATTTTTGAAGATTATCTTTTGAAGGTAAAATAATTCAACGAAATATTATATTACTTTATTTACTGATGTGATCTATTTAAAAAGCTATACAAATAATTATATTCTGCTATTTAAATTTTATGTTTATAGCGGTAAACAAATTTGTACAACTGATTATTAAAAATAAATTCAATAATTCAACTTTCAGACTTGATTTATGGATTCAAAAGAAAAAAATTGTTTCAAAAAACATAACCTTATATATAAATTTCGCTAATAACTCGGAATAAATGCAATCAAACACAGAATGAATTTTTGTCTTACTCAAAATTATTACCTAAAAAAATTAGTTTGCAAAATATTTTTAATTTCCTATTTCCTCTCAAAATTATTTCAAGTAAGAAAATGTTAAAATAAAAAAGAGCTATGATGAAGCGCTGCTAAACGAAAACTCGTTATCATTCATTATCCAATATTGGAAAAAGTCTTGTGACCTTTTGGCTTGCTTTATTGATAAGTCTTTTATAATGTTACTTAATTCTCTTCAAGGTTTTGAAGATTCAAATACTTTCTTACTGAATCAACCGAGATGTACGCGACATGTTGACGACAGAAAGATCTGGACGCATATATGCGTATCACAACCTTTTCTTGGTGATATCTCTTTATTAGTTCATCTTAAAAGATTTTTTTGCTATGAAAAGAAGCTTGATATTTTTGCAATTAAAAATTTAGTGAGGAAATTTTAATTAAGTTTCTACTTTATATGACTAAATTAAGTATTAGTTTTTTTTACACATTCAGTTCTAAAAATAATAGAATAGAATTAACTTTTGTAATTATCATGTGATTTAAAATTGACACATTGAGTACATAAATTATTTTTACTCTGCAATATTAGATTGAAGGTCACATATCCTCTAGCAATATTCCTTGATATTTAAGGTCTCTAACTATTGGACTGCAGATCGCTACCCCTGTGAGTGTTTCTGATCCTGATTTTGGAATTGTATAATTATTTCATTCTAATATTACGATTTCACGACAATATAAATAAGGTACACTCTAAATGAAACGAACACTATTTCTCTTAAGTAAAAAAATCTTTTAATTTTGTTTTCCCTTAGGTTATATCAAAGAATAAGATACATATTCAGAATTTTTCAAACAGGAGAAAGGCCTGAATATTAGTATATGTTACAGTGATTATAATAAATACGTATGTTTATCACACTGGATCTTGAGAGTTTGGACATATTCAATATATACAGTTAGTTTATTTTGACTTAAAAAGTTAAGAATTCATTTGTGAATAAATACAGGAAATGAAATAAGGAGCATATTTTTCACAAGAGAAAATTGATTGATTAAGTCGGAAATGTGTTGTACCTAAAACAATGGTGCTCACTGTATCACAGTTGAGTCAAAATATGATATCAGTTGATATCTATTTTTTTAAAAAAATTTGTTAAACGTTCTATGTTAAAATCTTATTCTCTAATTTGATAAAGACAGCCTTGCAAAAACTAATTCCGGGTTCCAATAAAATTGAGGACAATTGCTTTAAATTACAAGGGGTTCTTTGTCCAAAAATGAAAAAAAGTTCAATGCAAAGATCTGCAAAAAACAGATTTAGCCAAACAAGGTGCACTTTTTTTTATAATTATGATTAAATTACTCAATTAAATATGAGAATTAAAGTAAGCGATGAAATATCGAGAAATGGACAAAAATAAACTTTTCCGATATTAAAATTAAAGCAAACGATAAATTATTAAATTGAATATATATATATATATATATATAGGCTAAATGTAATTAAAATTGAAGCAAAGTATAAAAAATTGAAAAGTGATCTGGTACGCGAAAAGTGATTCAACTACAACAATATCCTCTTGGGATGCTAATAAGTGTTTTAAATTATTGCAAATCACCACAGATTGGTTAAAATATTTTCACGCAGTCTTATATAATATATTTGGTTTTGAGAAAAGACTGTATTTTTTTCGGAAACAAATTTTATAGAGCACAAAAATTTGAGAACGAATATTTATTTATAGCTAAATGCTGCCGAATTTAAATCTTCCATAAATATTTTTTAAAGGTGCTTTTTTTGTAAAAAAACCCTCATTTTAAGTGTATAAAATGTATACCACTTATTAAAAACAATTTTAAAAAAGTGCTACATTTTATAGAATCCATAATTTTAAAATATAATATTGTAGCATCGTTCAATTTACTTACGACTAACTTTTATCGCAACTCTATGTTTTGGTTTCCTTCTCTATGTATATTTTATCCTTGTCTTTATTTAAGTAGATAAATATAACTTATTACTCTGTTTACTAAAAAGTCAGAACTATAGAGCAATCTCTTAAATCCATGTCAAAAGTGATATTATAAGTGATGCGATTAAAGAAAAAGAACGCCGGGAACTTAGCATCAAAGTTCTAAGCGCAGTGACATATTTCCGAAACCAGGACAAGCATTTTATAGAAAAAGAAACCGAGACTAAATAGCAGGAGAATCTGAACGATTTAAAGTTCCATTAACATTGAGAAGAGGATCTTTAGCCGAATATCTCGTCTAGATACGCACGAGTGCATGAAAAGGAAACAGTAAGCAATTAGAGAGGTTGTTATGTAAATAATTTCTGAGCGGACATTTCGCTATCGAGCACAAACATTGTTCCGTTTATTTCATAAATAGCGCAGCTGTATTTCGATGAACAACTAGCAATACAGGGGAAGATAATCGCAAAGTATAAGATGTCCTCTTATTTCAAATATTGATTTAATTTCTTCACTTTTACAGTTTTATAATCCAACCATAGTTTTTTCTAATTAAAACTTTTCTCTAGACTCACAGGCTTATGATTAATATTTTTTTGTTAAAAAGGCTAAAAACATAATTTTTTAAAGATAAATAGCCTTTTTCAAATATCCAAAACCGGAATACTTTAAAAAAAATCGTAATTTATCGACAACTGATAATTTTATACTGAAGTAATATTATTTCAATAGCAGAATAGGGAGTTGGAACAGATGTATTATCAATAAACTGAGCAATAACTATCCTTAATGATGATTATAATGTCGGTGATAACACTAAAAATATTTTGTGGTGTTGTGTGTGTGTACACATTTTATACATACGAAATAAACACGCTTATTTCTTTCCAAAGCTGTTAATATACTCTATTAAAATATTACTTATCATTCTGCAAAGTAAATTTAAAACATGAAAAGTGGATATTTACCAAGCATTTAAATTATAAGCATAGAATTAAACAGTATTTTGACGACATGTGTGATGGGTTCTCATGCGCATTTCTCTTGAATTAACCTCTAGAGCTACTTCACTACGATGTTTGATATGAGAACCTCGTGTTGAGAAAGAACTGCGATATATGTAAATCAGTATTACTATAATAGAAGTATAATAAATAAATTAGAGGAGATATTAGAATTACACAGATTCATAGGAATACAATTTTGTTTCAAGCAACAGAGAGGTGATACATTTAGAGTGTATGTTTGACTCGGATCTCATCACTAGATGTCTATTATAGTCGAATCCAGTGATCTGAAATCGTTTGCTTAGAGGTATTCGGATAATTATAGAATTCCTTATTATAATATTTAGTAGAGGTACGCGATTAGTTATCCACTCCTCTCAATTTATTTGTCTTGATATAACTTATTAAACTGTGAATAAATGGCTAAATATTTTGGAGTTGATCTTTATTGAGTGATTATGCCCAATAAGTCTAACGATGCCAGTTTAATACAAACAATTAAAAAATAAATTTTCCCTTGCAATATTTTTTTAAATTTTAAAGTTTTAGTATTTGTCACACTATTTCGATATTTTAAATTTTCAGAAAAGACAAATTGACACACCCACATACACCTGAAATATTAGTTTAAGATGCTATTTTTAGAATTATTTGTGAATATTAGTAAGTTTTTCCTTTAATCTTCTCTGTATTCTTATATAATAGTTATAACACTATATTTATGATATATCTATGTGATCTTTTTCTAGTTTTACATTTGAATTTTTCTTAAGTATTTCTTATTCTTCTGGATTTTTGAGTTTTTAGACGATCTGAATTGGTTTCATAACCGTTTTACATAACATATTACTGATGGGGAAAGTAGGGACAGGGATTCTAGAATAACCTGATAAACTGTCTTAAACTAGTTTCATTATTTTAAATATTTTAATATTCCTGTTTTATTATTTACTTTTTTAAATTAGATTAAAAGTTACGTTTTTCCAATTATGTATTTTTTTCTGTTTATTATTTTTTTTTTTTGGTCTTCATTTATCGTACTGTTTGTTCATGACTTTTGTATCATGAACAAACAGTACGATAAATTTTAAACAATTTATTTTCTTAAAGTTCCTGTTTTATCAATTTTTCTAAATGGGTTGTGATTTTTCTTATTCTTTAGATGGTAGAGCTTATGATGACACACTAATTTCAGGATCTTTTTGCTTTAATTTTTATCTATCTGATAAATATCCTGGATTTTTTTTTCTTTTATTAAAGTTTTTTTTCTTTTAACTTTTAATAATGTTTTTAGTTAAATATTTGATTTTTTCCCCTCCTTTTTCTTAATAAATGTTTTATTTCTTTATTTTTATGGTATTCACTATATATATATATATATATATATATATAACACGGTTTTAAAAAGAAAACAAAAGAAATGGGGAGAGTTATTTTGATTGTCTAGCATTATTCTATTCATAAAATACATCTGCACAAACAAAGAAAAGGAGAATTCTAGCTTTTCAAAGTTCCAGCGGAAAGTAAAGGCTGACTTCTTTTTCTGTTTTTAAGATGTAGCCATTATGAAGGTTATTTATGTTTGAATTCTTTTATGGTATTTATTTGTACCGGATACTAATAATTTGTTTATTCGTGTAGGCATTTTTATTTGCAAGGACCATTGTTAATATGTTTTTAGTGTGTTTTTTCCCTAAATATTGTTGATTCGTGTTTAAGATTTTCACTTTCATAAATAAACTGACAATGTATGAGCAATGAAGTATCTTGAAAATTAGTGAACCAATAGCTTTTTTTCAAGTAATCTTAATTTATTTTACACGGTTTTAGTTTGAACGATCTTTTGAAGATTGTATTCTCCCATTCTTTAATTTACACGGTAATATATAAAGTATATAAATATGTTATGTAATATATAAAAAAAGTAATATACTTATATGTAAAGTAAGACTCTACGGTAAATGTAATTAAAAATAATTCTTAGATGTATTAGAGAAATCATTTAAGTCGATATTTATAAATTACATATTTTGAAAGTTTATTTCATATACAATGCCATCAGTGCATAATGCTATGTTTATCATATCCGAGAGTTGAATGAATAAAATTTCATATTTGAAGCGATTAGTAAATATTTAGACATGAAAACGGTATTATTTAACAAATATATAGATGGATTTGGAAGGAAAACTTTTTGATAAATGAAATATAACTAATCAGTAATATTTGTAGAACAAAACACATCACAAAACTCAAGTATTTAATTGAAAATGTGTGGTATTAAAAAAAGTTAAGACCTTCGCAAAGGATGTTATTCTTCATGGTAAAATTGAGGATTTTAAAAATTGTATTATTTATTAAAATATTTTGAAAATTTATTCACATCCAAAAATTTAGCAATTTAACATATTTCTTGGTAATAAACGATTTTTTGGCAGAATCAAATATAAAATTTGATTGAAGATGAACATTTGGGACCTCAGGATTTGACGATAATGTTACAAACTTCGTGGCCGGTGGAGTTCGAGTCACGTCATGCTTTCGAGTTGTGATTCTACCAAAGGCCTTTTTGAGAAATGACGTGGATTGTTGAACCGTAAAGCCAAACTAGATCTCAACGTCCTTTAACGGTGTGATATGGAAGCTTGGAAAGAGGGTATCAGCTGAAGTGTCATTTTCATCACTTAATGAAGGTTTCATAATTGTGAAAGTTGTCACTAACAGTTCTTGCGATGTTTTAAAGCATGTTTATTAAAAAAGGTGAACAATTCTTGATCAAAACTGTTATTTTAAAATATTATTATTTCTTTTCGGTATACTTTTTGATACAGTTCCTAATGCATAAGTTTATAAATTCAAATTTATTATAAAATACACTCTGATTGTCAATGAAAAATATACTTACTCCTTTTATTTTTTGATTTTGTACAGTTTAAGTTGAAATATTTTTATTCAGTGAAAGGTTTTATGGAATTCTTTACTATATTCTCACCCAAGCGCGAAGGTCGCCAATTTAATGGTTCAACACTTTTCCTTACAGTGAGCGGCAGGCCCTATTCATATATCTTTTCCGAGCAGTTGAACACTCGACTCGTATCTTATCTTTACTGTCAACCTGAACCATTCCGAGGTTAGTAAGAAGTTAAATATTAAATGTCTAAGAAGAGCTTCTCTGTTCTTGGAATGGATAGATCGAACGATCGATAACACCGAAATAGAAATATAATTTAAGGGGAGTAATCGACCTCATAGTGTGGTCACTTTGTTACCGATCGGAATCTTCGTTCAGAAAACTAGACAAATATAGAGATCAGTAATTTTTTATGGTGATTAAAATGCTGTGAGTTGTTCAGAGAAAGGTCAGTGAGTTAAATGAAATGAATAGACTATTTTAGTGCTATTCAAATTGATTTGATTACAAAACGAATCTCAGACTTGCTACGCTTTTGAAATTAAAGAAGAATAATCATATTCAATAAATTATTTTTTCAGTTTTAAATCAATTTTATAATTAATTGAATATTTTTAGAGATATTTTTAAATGTCTTTTTTTTTAACGTAATAGTTTTTTAGATAAGAATTCGAAAGAGAATTTGGAATAAAACATGCAAAGTAATACACTTATTTTTGATCAGAAAATTTTATTAAATTTTATAAATTATTGTTATTAAAGTAATTATTAGGTTTATATGCAATATAATGTTGCTCAAAGGATGTCGGATATTTAAATGAAAAGGCGAAAATATTTTGGAACAAGAATTACTCTTTTAATGAAATGCTCACCTGATTGAGTGTCTGAAAAAGATCAGAAATTTAAAATTTCAAATTAGGCAAGACAATATTAGATAATTTTAAGAAACCATGTAAAAGGAGTAACAGAAATGAAACAAATAAGATAAGAGGATAATTTTGTTGTTGAATTAGTTAATTAACTTTAAGATTGTTACGTAAAAATCCATAACAGTTTTAAAATTTAAATTAGTTGTAAAAGTAATTATTTCTACACATACTTGATAATTATAATCAATTGCATAATCCATTATTAACATTATTGCAATTAAAATATTTGACTTTTAATTTTCTTCGTTTGGTTTTTAATACTCTTAATTGCGTTGGCAATAGCACTTTTGATGAAGATATTTGAATGTAAAAATTGATCACGAAATCAATTTACTTAATATTTTGCATCGTGGTAATATTAAAACAACATTTAAGAAAAGTACTTTCTAGTAAGTCGTATTATCTATAAGGCTCAATAGGCTTGAAGCCTAGAAGTTCCCTTAAGATTAGATTCAAGTCAATTTTTTTTTATGTTCCTATAGATATGGTCACTATCCTATACATCGTTAATCATTATACATTGTTATATGTATAAAGATTAACAATAATTCATCAATTTAAAACCGAATTAAAATTTATCAGAAGTAATTTTGTATTATTATAAAGCGTTTGAGTGACCTCGAATTACCTAAAAGTCTTGGTGCTTGGAAAATAATCAATATGGTTTTGTCTTTTATGCCTTTTCTTGTATTATAAGGAGTCAGAAAATCAAGAATAAGAAAAATTCTTGTCGATTGGAAATAAATGTAAGAATACCCAAAGAGAAAATATCCAATTAGTATGAAACGTATATAAACATAAAATATATTGGAATAGAATATATAATATATGTGATGAAAATGAGATATAAATAAAAATAATAGTATAAATCCAAAGGATATAAGATTATAAGATATATCTAAAGAATACGAAATGTAGCCAAAATAATAATTCTTACATATCGTATTAAAATAAAAAGAGTCATGAATATTTTAGTTAGTAGTTACTGGGATATTTACTTCACTAATTATCTCCCATAACTTAAAATAAAAAGAAAAATATAGAAAATCCTCAATATTTTATGAAAGTACTTTGGTGTATTTGCAATCAAGAGGTGAAGAATTTTGATTGATAAAAAACTATTTTTTCAGATTACCTCTAAGCTTTTTAAAAATTATTAATCTTAGCTTTTGGTTGATGATTTAACGATCCACATTTATCAATAATAGCTAAATTAAAAAAAATAATATATAAATAATTATTTAAATATTTCAGTTTTCATTTCAATAGGCATCAATATGTAATTCATACTCTTTTTTGTGATACTATAACTCAATAACTTAATTTTTAGAGGCTCTAAAGCTTAAAATTCTACAATTAAGAATGCAAATGCAAAGTTTTGTCTTAGATTAACAAAATGCAAAAAAAAAAAAAAAAAAAAAAAAAAAAAAATCTAATTTTCCTATGCAATTTTAAAACGAGAAAAATGTTATGTCTTGAAAAAGAAAGCTGAGAGTGTCTTTTTTTGTTTCCTTCAAATGGAATTGGAAAAAAAAATATATAAAGGTTTGCTAGTTATAAGCTAAAACGTAGTTTTTAGAAACTAAAAATGTACGTCACTTAAAGTAATAATAAATCAAGTGTATATTGATTTCAAAATATCCAAAGAGATTAGAACTTAAAAATTGAGAAAAAAATAACATAATTCTTTTCAATAGATCTTATAAATTGATAACAAATTCGGAAAATAACTATTATTTGTAAGCAATAGAAAAATGCACAATGATGAGATCATGCAAAATATGATAAAACCTTTTCTTTTCAACCTTTAACATTTTCTATTTTATAAGTTTATTGATTATTGATTTATATATCCTTGTTATTCGTGTTTTATTGACAACCTCTTTCGTTTTCTATCGAAATGCTTTTAAAACAACTTTACTCTAAATACAAATTTGAAAATCTTTTGAAATTCTGCTTAACAAAATGTAATTTGGAAGAGTGGTAAACAGGTATGAAAGACACAATATACGTAGTTTAATTATAAAAACGTTTTGCGAAAATATTTGTTTCAATTTTGCTTCAAGTAATGTTACTTTCGATTTAATGGAGAGTAAATTTCAAATTCTGCACTAAAAATACTTCCAAATTTGTAATTGAAGATTTTTTGAAGCATAATTTAACAAATTAATATTAACAATAAGTCAATAAGGAATTTCTCTATACCCCAAACACAGTTCTATCCTAAATATTTTGAAAATTTGTTAAAATAAATACTTGAATTGAATTTAAAGGAATCGTGAAAAGAGGGTCATAATGCTTATAAAAATAATAAGTTTTAACTTAATTTTATTCAAAAAGATATTTAAAGTTAATTTTATCCATTTTTAAAAATAAAACCGTATCTTTACTGAAATAACAAATTGATAAATTCTCTATCGGAATATAGGTGATAATGGAGTCAACTCCGGAAATCATAAGCAAAATCATCTTCAAATAATAGTTATGATGATTGATTGCTTTATTAACGTTGCACTTAAAAGCGACACGAGGGCTACTGGCAAAGAGTCCCTTAATTTTTAACCTCGGTCAAGTGACGAGGACGACACCAAACCTTCGACAGTCCTTTTACACAATAGATCTTAGTGTCATCAAGACTCAGACCTATGATTCGATGGAAACAACACCATTCGTAACCTCGTGATCATGACAATAATAATTATAAGCAAAATATCAAATAAAATTTTAAAACGGGTCATTTGTGCCACTTGATAAACTTACAGTCAAGTCCTTGCTAAGCGCTTGTTCATATAGGAAATAAAACTTGATTTATATTAATATTTTAAATAAGTTCAGTTTTTGGTATAATTAAACACTTTTCTAAACTACATTTAATAATTTCAGAAACTAAGTAAGCCTGGAAATATTCGAAGGATACTCATCATTCAAAAACATTAACATTTACATAGGTTATTCACAGAAATACTACAAATTATTTAAATCAAGGTTATTTTCACATTGATTAGGTCTTAAAAAAGGGAATATGCTAATTGTTCCGTGCATTAAGTCTAATCTATGTTATCAAATTATTATTAATCTATGTTATCAAATTATTATTAATCTATGTTATCAAATTATT
>BMAW01015920.1:432807-451018 GCA_019974015.1 Nephila pilipes
ATATATATATATATATATATATATATATATATATATGGTATGCTTATATATATATATGTATCGTATGTTTATATATATATATATATACATATATATGGTATGTATATATATATATGTGTGTAACACACACACACACACACACACACACACACACACACACACACACAAATATATGCATACATATTTAATTTACATGGTCTGAAAAGTCTCCGACCTAAACGAGAAGATAGCACTTGTCAATTAAAGCTAGGGAATATGATTGCGCATCTTCTAAAATTCTCACTAAAATTTTAACCATTTTGGACTCGCATTTGTAGTTTGACAATCGTTTGCTCGAGTCAACATGAGTGTTTTTGTGAAAATGGAAGAAATGTGACCATACCAGTTTGAGACATGGTGAACGTTCGGAACGTACAAAAATTGAAACCACTCACAATAACATCACCAAATTTCACCAAATGGTACTAGATGACTGTCAAATTAAAGTGAGAGAGATAACAGAGGCCATGAATATGTTCAAAGAGTGTGTTTGTCACATATTGAATCAAGATTTAAGCATGAGAAAGCAGTTCGCTCTTCGGGTGATGCGTCCACTCATGTTAAACCAAAAATATGTTCGAATGAACATTTCCATCGCTATGTTGGCGCAGTTTTGGTGCAATAAATCAGAGTTTGGGCGCTAGTTAATTATTGTAGATGAAATTTGGATTCACTATTATACGCCCTAAACAAACAAACAAAAAACAAAAACAAAAAAAAAACAAAACAAAACATAGGACAGCGAAGCGGGAATCGGCTTCAAAAAAAGCAAAATCTGTTTTTTCAGCTGGGAAAGGGATGGCGATTGTTTTTGGGATAGTTATGGAGTTATCTTAATCTATTATCTTCAGACAGGAAAAATCATTACAGGAGCATACTACGCATCATTATTTGACAAGCTGAAGGCAGAAATTGCGGAAAAACGGTCACAATTGATGAAAATATAATTCTGTTTCACCAGGACAATGCGCCATCTAACACTTCTGTGGTTGTCATGGCGAAAATCCACGAATTATGGTTTGAATTGCTTAAGCACCCTCCTTACTTACCAGATCTAGTCCCAAGTGACTTCATTTTGTTCCATAACCTAAAAATTGTATTTGGAGGACAGAGTTTCATCAGATGAGGAGGCCATCACCGTAAACAATTATTTTGCAGAGAAAGATGCGGAGTACTATTTGGACGGGTTAAAGAGAGCATCGCATCTCTGGGAGAAGTGTGCAGACTTACAAGGAGACTATGTAGAAAAATAAAAATAAATTTAAAGGAAAAAAACTTCTTGTATCTTTTTTAGGCCGAAAATTTTTCGACAGCCTTCGTGTGTGTGTGTGTGTGTATATATATATATATATATATATATATATATATATATACACATATATATATATATATGCATTGTGTATTATTTAATCGAAACTGCGGTTTAAAAATTTGTTGACTAGCTTTCAACTTTTTCTACTATAATTCATGGTAATAGCAATTGTATGCGAATACAAAATACATCAATAAAGTTGTAACAGAAGAAAATTTTAGTTTCTAAAAAACCTTAGTTCTTTTTGCTAATTTTGAAATTGTAATGCACCATTAAAATAAAAAGCAATATATATTATATTTTTAATGAAAAGAGATAAACATTGTAGTGGAAAGTAATAATTTTACATGTTTAGTATGCTTATGTAATAGTATCAGTATTATGCTTATATTTAGCAATGACTAGCAAATAACAGTTTCTTTATATTTTTTTATACTTTCTTGAAAAACCAAAATCCTATTAATGAAAAGGGTGATTTAAAAATATCTATTTCTGATGGTATTTTCTAAGGCAAGTTGGTATTACAATGGTGCTGGTTAAACGGCGCTGAAACAAATTTGACTCTGCTTCAAAGGTTAATCTTGGTTTGGACCCCAATCAAAATTTGATATCTGCCGTGTTTAGTTGCTACCATTGATGAGAATTGGATGCATCAATATGGACCTGAAACCCAGAAACAATCAAAACAATAGGTTGTTAGTGGTGAATCTTTTCAAAGAAAGCGAAAACTATCTCCTCGGCCTAAGAAGTGTTGGTGACGTTCTTTTAGGATGCAAATGGACTTGTAGATTTCTTAAATAAAGGAAACAAACAATCAATGGATAATATTACAGAGGATTATCCCATTCCTAAATTGGAAACTTTTTGAGTCCCACATATCTTATTTTTGTATAATATTCAAAATAAACTATTAAATATCGTTTTGGTTAATTTTGGTAATGATTGTTGTTTTTTATTGCAGTTATTTTCATATTTATACATCAAAACTATACGTTAAAACACATTATACATTGCAAGCGTACGTGACATTATATTCATGTTAAGACATTTAAAATAAATTAGACCATATTTTAGTACTATTTCAAACATAGACAAAAATATTATCAGGCGTGTCAGGAAATTTTCAAAATATGCAATTTCCTAAACGATTTGTGAAGAGACTTTCCTCAAGGACACACACATATTACTTTCCTTAATTGTTATGTAATAAGCATTTTGCGACCTTTTCTTTCATTTTATGAAACTAAATCACGCAACGGTTTTAAGTAATAAACGACACTTTGAATCTTAATAAAAGCGAATTAATTTATCGTTTAATATTTATTTGTTACCGAGATGAAATTGCCAAGAAAAGAGCTGAACACCTGAAAGTAACTTTCAGAAATAATTTATTTTCCTAATTTTTTCAGTTCTAGAGACAGCAAATCATAGTTTTAATTCTCGGTTTTCCTTCGGCTTTTGTCTAACAACCTTTTTCTTTATTTGATCTAAATTTTTTTTTGTAAAATTACAAGAATTAGATTCAATAGTTTTATCTACGAGTATTAATTTATGATCTGGTTTACTATTTAAATTGGGTTTCCTAAAGAATGAAATATTAAACTTTTTTTTAAAGAAAAGTGCAGCAACTACATTAGACAAACATTTCATTTACTGACATTGCATTCATTTTTGCAAAAAAAAAAAGGACGAAGACAGAATCCAATGCCTCTTACTTGATATACACTTTTCTCTTAATGTTAGAGTGACAAATATCTTTGAGAAATTAGTTTATTTGAATGCAAATATACACTACACAGAATATTTCTTTGAACTGTTATCACAAAATATGCGCTATGATAGCAGTGCATGTTTAATAATAAAAAAATGCGTATTAATGTTCTATTTATATTTAAATTATGAAATTGAAACCTTATTAACATCATATTGCAGAACGAATTTCGAATCATTTTTGAGCATAATCTGAAGATTTCCTCTAGAAATAAATTTGAAATTAAGCGAATTAATATTGCCAAATTTTTAAGTATAATGAAAATGGATATTTAATTTTATGAGCATGTTCTTAAAGCAGAATCAAGAAACAGGATATAATTACGGGATGCTAATTACTATTTTGATATTTAAATATAACTATAATTATGGCAATTTCAAATGGTCGTATTGTTTTAATATGATCTGATATATAATAAAACCTTATTAAAAATTAAAGAAATGATACGGATTAAGCGTATTTATATAGATGTTTTCAGATCAATTTAACCACGTAACAGATCAATTTTTTACGTGTAGTGTGACCTGGAATTGCAAATTTTTGTTAAATTTTGAAAGATAATATTACAAATTACATAAAAATGACGTTTTTATTACGGCATTTTTATTATGCGTCCTAGTGACTCACGGGATAATCGCGCAAGTAGACGCGCTGCCCTAGCAAAACTTGGGGTAAACTGTTACGAATCATTTTTTTATGAACCCGAGTGACGCTCGGGATTGTTAGCATGTAAGCAAGCTCACTGACGAACGACAGTTAGGTAAACTGTTAGGTATTTAATTAAAATAATCACTTTATTTATCATTTTCTAGACCATAATTACTCTTCTTCCTCTGCGTTAGAAAAAAAGGATAAAAATAAATCTTTGTTTAAAAAATACATATAAATATAAATTTTAAGCGATAAAAGATGAGTTTCTTGCTTCTTGAATACCCAGTTCTTATTTAAATACTCAAATAAATAAGCGGTAGGCGTTACTCTTTTTACATTTTAAAGAAACCTGTTTCAAATGGACATGATTAAACTATTTTTAGTTATTTCTTGTCTGGATTAAATTATTAAATGATAAATAATTAATATTTAAGCAAATTATGGAATTTACAAAAATTGCTTACTTAATTCACTGTGTAATACTTTTCCCCTTATTATGAAATAAATTTCTTAAAAAAACGACTAACTCCTACCTTTACGGATAACGGATGTTTAAAAATCCCCCAGTCATTAATTCTTTTTTGTCAATGAATAGCTTAGTGGTTTTTAAAGTATGTTTCGAAGTTCTTATGTTACCTTCGGACTCCATATTTACATTCATTTTCTATGCAGGAAAAGATTTTTACACATTTATCCGAACTAAGTCAACTAAATCTCAGATTACCCAGATAACTGTATGTGATGAAGGGGTGAGAGAGACTTAATCACTAGGAAGAATTAGCCAAAAATCACTAAAGCGGAAGGTTTCTCTTTCTATTTTTTCAATAGCATTCGAATGGGTGAATATAATGTTGACATTCTGTCGCAAATTAATATATTAAAGATTTTTTTTTTATATAAATACAACTGACTTAAGTATTTTATTTTGGTTTCAACATTTAAAAAGTCTTTACGATTTTTCTTCCTCCACAAATATTTAGTAGGGTAAACAGATTTAAAAGTAGAAGAAAAGAGTTACTCTTAGTTTTTTTCAGATGTAATCAAAGACAGACGAAAGAGGTTTTGTAACTTATCACACCATGTTAAACTAATATATCTTCGTATGATTTTAAATAAAAAAAAAGGATGAAAAGTAGTGTAATTACTTCTTAAATTTAAATCATTTCTGAAAACCCAAGTTGCACGTACGTGGGAAGGGCATATCCTAGTTCATGCATCGCAACGAAGCGTACTCACTGCCAACGGCGAACTATAAGTGCAAATCCCAAACTTTTTAATTCCCATGTTCTGAATGAAGAGAAGGAGTGTCTTCTTTAAAGACCTTTTGAAGGGGAACTAGCCAAGATTTGTGTGACACGCGATTAAATGAACCAGAAACATTCTTATGCAGACAGTGATCTTACTTAACAAGAATTGATAAAGAAAAATGACATATTCCGATTACCAATGGACCCGGTTGAGTGAGTTAAATATATAAAAATCTGTTGGAGACTGAAAGTCACAACAATGCCTTATTTCATCCAAATAAGAGCGAGCTCCAATTTTTCTTTTGTTTCGAATATTCTAAATTTTTAGTTGATTCAATTCATTGTATTTCGATTCTTTTTTTAATTCATCGTTTTTTTTTTGTTCCATTGAATCAGTTTTATAACATTTTGCCCCAAGTAGAATTTGATCAAACATGAAAGTAAGGAAAGCGTTCAAGTCATTCTTGAAAATAAAAATAAATGTTTGGAAAAAGTAAGAGAGAAATAATCATGTTGAATGAATAATAATAACGATCATTGTGGAGAGTTTTTGAGAATAGATGTTTTAAAATCTAAGAACGAAATTATGATAGAAGTAAAGTGAGAAAATATTATACGAGGAAAACGCAAGTTTAAACGGGAAATAAAATAACAAATTCTGAATAAATGAATTTTGAAAAATTTGAGTTAATGTCACTCTATTGCAAAGCTTGTAAGGGTATTTGATCGGAAGGGGGTCTCGACATATTCAAAAACACTTAATTTATTTACTGCTCAACTAGAAATCTCTCCTATCTCTCCTCTCTCTCCCCTCTTCTCTTGAAAGCTGATACTATTTATATATCAGTCTTAATTAGCATGATCACGTTCTCTTCTTCAGAGGAAGCTTTCTAATAAAAATATTTGTTAAGGACTGAAAATTCCCCAAGATGACTGTTAGTGACAAGATCGCGGATAAACCCGTCACACTCTGAGACTTTAGTGACGTATCTTTTAATTTTGGAACACGGACAAGTAATGACGACAACACTTATATTTACATTAAAATAGCATACTACATAAAATGTCACTTAACATCTATATTAATATTACACATAACATGTGCATCACACTAGCCTTTCTTTAGGCTACATTAAATATATTGTTTAAGACACGATGTTGCAATCCTTGTCCATGCTCTAAATTATGAAATATTTGGGTTTTGGTCAGAGATAAATTGGTTAAATAAATAATAGTCCTGAGTATAACTGAAGAAGACAAGGGAAACAAAAAGCTCAGATTTGTGTTAATTTGACTCAATTAATTTTTGATTAAGAAAATAAGAAATTATCTATCATTAGCAATAAAAATTATTCAAAATTGGCTATTTTTCAGTCCTTTAGTATCCTTTATGCGTTACAGGGCTTAATACTTTTCTGTATCTTTTCATTTTCATTAAATTGTTTTCTCAAAAAGATTTCCTTTTCTGTATTTAAAACACTCCTCGCGCTTCAAATTTTATTTGAAAATAACACAGAGTTAAGAAATATTGTTATATAATAAAAAGACATGAGTTCTTAAATGTTCTAAAAATAAATGTAAAGGTATTTGGAGTGTTTTTTCAAAAAGAAATTGCATTGCAGAGCTCAAAAATTTATTTATTTCCTATAAATTATGCAATTCAATAATACATCAGAACATTTAGTGTCACACAATTTTTAACTTTGTTTTAAAATATTGGTTGAAATTTCATAAAAAAAATCATTCGTTTCAATTTTAAATCATAAGAAGTGATTTAAATATATATACATAAAAATTAGTTAAAAATTTTGATAAATAAAAAAATTTGAATATTTGTTAGAAGTTTTTGTGTATGATATAAAAACGTATTAAAAATACTAGGATTGAATTTCGTCAAAACTGATAAAAATTAGAGATTTTAGCATTTCGTGTCTCGTGTCACTTTAAGTGTAATAATTATTTCATTTGTGAATCAAATACAAAGTAAAAACTCGAAATATTTGAGTATTTTTTAAATCCGTTTTGTGTGTTGTGTTATATTTCGTAAGTAATTAGTAGAAGATGGAGTGAGTGACTGAGTATGTGAGTGAATGTAAAGGTTATTGGCGCAAAAGCCAGATGTGGCTATGCAGAAAATGGAAGGAATGTTGCTAAAAAACTTGCACAAGTTCTTTTAATAAATTTTCAATATTAAATATAATTTACAAAATGAATTAAAACTTTTCTTTGTTTTCTCATCCATAACTTGTTAAAAAAAACCTAAGAAGTATGCATAGAGTAGATAAAATAGTTTATTGAATCGTGAAAAACCTAATTTTGATTAACGAATGAGTTATAAATATTTAAAAAAAATTTGTAAGGTTCTTTAATAAAAATAAAGTATTAAAAGTTTATCTAAACGATTTTCTTATACTTTTATTAGAAGCAAGCATTTGTCTTAATTCAGTAATTTTGTATAATTAACTACTTTATAGGCTCTCAATAATACTGCATTTGTGTTGCAAAAATATCTGAGGAAAACTGTAAAATAGCGACATGAAAAGGAATTTAATGGAAAAAGAGTTACAGAAAAAAATTTAATACTGCGTACTTTAAAAAAGTTTTTCCAAAGAAACTATAAAGTTTTGTTATCTACAAATTTGATTTGATAAGCATTGTGTTAACAAAATCCTTCAATCGTCATAATATTCTTCTTTTAAAAAAGAAAACTTTGTATGTGAAATTATTATTTCATCACACAAAGAGTATAATAAATGGGTTTTGACCCACATAAATGAAAGGGAATTGTTTCAGAATGAAGTTCTTTATGATCATATTCGCAAGTTTTGTTATTGTACGTATGTATTAAGAAGGATATAACCAAAGCATCAGAAAAAAATGTTTCAATGTATCGAAAATAATCTCAGACCAAATCTGAATTATTTTTCTAGTTCAACTGCTATTTCAACTATATATATCATACATTCTTGCTTTAATTTAACTTAACTAAAAATTAAAAAAATCGCAATGAAAAAAGCTTAAATGAAATCATTTTATAATTTGAATATTCTTTACAGTTACTGAATAAAATGTAAATTTTATCCGTCGTAAATTTATCACCAACAACATGAATCGCATTCCTATCGTGGTATTTACAAAATCGTTTAAAAGCTAGGTATGTATAAAACGGTTATTAGCCACCCTACGGATAATTATTTTAGTTGGATCAATTTTGGGGTACTAGATCACTTTTCACGTGCCAGATCACTTTTTAATTTTTTTTTTTATCGTTTGCTTCAATTTAAATTACTTTTAGCTTAAATATGTTCAATTTAATTATTTATCATTTGCTTTAATTTTATTTATATTTAACTTAAATATATTCAATTTAATAATTTATTTTTCCTTTCAATTTTAATATTGAAAAAGTTTACTATTGTCCATTTCTCGATATTTCATCGTTTACTTCAATTCTTATATATTTCATTGAGTAATTTAATAATAATTATTAATAAAGCACACCTTGGGTGGCTAAATATGTTCTTTGCAAAACTTTCTATGGAACTTTTATGTTTTTATTTTTAAATTTATATTCGTAATTTGAATACGAATTAGTCATAAATAATATGAAAGAAAGAATTTCATTCTAATCTAATACGTATTTCGTGATCTGAAATAAGTATTTTTATGTCATCCTACAGTATTAAAACGTAATTATGTGTCCTTTGCAAGACTTTGCATAGAACTTTTTTTTTTATTTTTGTTTTTATCTTATACGAAATTATTTTATGATAAAAAAAAAGGATAACGTTGTAGAATATAAACAGATGAACATTACTAATGATTTTTTTTTATCTCAGAGTTTAGAGGAATAATTGCATGAATAATATGCTTCGGTTCTCAAAATGATTAATAGTTAATCAATAACTCACTTTTGGGTTCATTCTTATTAAAATCCCATTAATTAGTAATTGAATTTATAGTTTTGATAATAATATATTTATATAAATTTCCAAAAATAATTTTTTGAAGGATTTACATTGGTTTTGCATTATTCAACGAAATCTTAAGGAATCAGAACAGAGAAGAATGAGGACACACCCTATATATAAAAAAAATTTGTTATTTTGTTTGGATCATCACGAAATTTAGTAGGTATAAATCAATTTAAATGTGTGTTTTGTCACACACCCAATGTGCTTTTAAAACATTTATATCTGGTTGAACTATAAAAATTTGGTGAAATCTTTATATCATCTCTGTCTCTTGTTGAATTATTATACTTTTAAATAACTTTTTGGGATATAAGATTTAAAATAACATTTTAATTAATTATTTACTCCTATTGAAATGTAAGATAAAAGAGTTTTATTTCATGAATTTCGAATTGGATCATTAATAGAAAAGAAAAAAAAAAGTTGAAGCCCATTTTTTAAATCAATTTTTTTCAGTCGTATAATTTTAAATAAATTATCAAAAGAATAAAAAAAAACCAAACGATTTTTTTTAAATTACGCAATACAAAATAAAATTTTGTAACTTTCAATTGAAATTTGAATCGCAAAGAGTGATTTGAGTACAAAAGAATACATTTTAAAAAAAAAGGAATGCAATGAAAAGGTAGAGAAGTGTAACTAAAAACAATGGATGGCTGAAAAAGTGCAATTTGAATAATTTTTATTTATATATAATATCAATAATTTAAGCGTAGGCTTGAGAATTTAAATTTTTTGAGATTAATATTTCAAGTATTAAAATCTAAGAATTCTAATTTTAAGTTAGTAATTTTTTTGTTTTATATTAGCTTCAATTTTGTAAAATTTCTATAAAGTTTTTAAGTATGAATAAGAAAATCTTGAAATATAAAAATACTTGAAGAATCAAGGAGAAACTGTTATAATTTTGTAATATTTCTTAAAAGATAGATTTAAACAAAAATTTATGTTCATTAAATTCCCCAAGTAAAATTTCTTTTAGATAATTAAAGTTCCTCTTGTATAAGCTAATTAGAAGAAAAAAAATATTTACCTGGATAACTGTCTGGAATAATCAGCGTTGGTCCAGAAGGCTTTATGTGGCCTTTTTCATCCATAGAAAGTGCACGTCCGTGGATTTTACGACAAGTGTACACTTTATACAGTAGTATAGGTTGTTGAAGATCAAAATTTCCAGGAACTTGTAATCTCTTATGCTCTCCATCGTGGATTTTAACAACTTGAGGAAGTTTGAATTGTGTTATAAAATCATAAATTGACAAAGGTTCTTTTGACCACTCAGTATTCATTTTTTATTCGGTATGCATATAAACTAAAATCCACTATCTATTATAAATATTTGATACCGTTTGCCGAACAAAAGTTACTCAATAAATATAATTAAAATCTATGGTAGTTGTAATAGAAAGTTTGGTAACTAGATTTAATAAATCTACTTAAATCCAGAAACATATCCATCTTCAAAATCAAAAATGTGAGCACTCCTGTATGTAATTCAGAATTCCGATTGTGAAATTTCTGTATGAAAACACGCGCCTGTAGAATTATGAGATTCGATAAAGCGATAACTAACAAAAGTTAAGAAAACGTCCGACTTCTCTAGAGAAGAAAGGAGTTCTGATAGAACGGTTAAGGAGATCTTCCAAGCGAGCATCAAAAATGAAAACAATTGATGGTTGATAACCTTGCGGGTTTTTTTTTGTTGCTGTTCTTCTCTTCCAAACTGTGTTTTGTTTTTCACGGCGTAGTGACACCAAGATATGCTTAAAACCTTTTTGAATCATTGTTCCAGTGATCTACTACAGCGCATGTTAGGATGATCTGACATAACGGAAATAACTTCGCCAAGAGCATATTTCTTCACCCGTGACTTATGCGACGGTTAAGTAAATAACTAACATTGAGAGAAATCGGTATTTGAAAATGAAATGACTTGCATTTTAAAAATGTCGATTCCGATAAGTAAATCTATAATTTATCGTTGCAGATATTGAAAGAAATTCTCATATTTCGAAAACATTTTTATATGCGTGTATTTTTGTTCAGTAAATGGACTCTTAAAATTTATTCGAAATATGAAAACCTTTATTTTAAGGCATGAATTTAATAGATGCATTCGAAATTCATGAAAAAAATCTACATTTTTATTTGCACAGTTTCTGATCGGTTAGTAAGGATATTTTAAATATTAGGATCGATATAGATTGGTTAGAGAGTATTTTAAGATATTTCAGATATCCTTAATATAAACTACTTTTTTCATGCTCAGTATTATAGCCTTAAATAGAGATTGATAGTTCTTACTCTTTCGAAGAAGGAAATACAGTCACATAAGATTTATAAGCAGTGATTGTTAATTAACGTCATACTGGGAAGCAACACGAGTTCGCTTTTTCGAGCAACTATTCGCGTTCGTAATTTTGAAATTCGGTCAAGTGACGAGGACAACACCAAGCTGGTACCTCCCTCTTCAAACATCTATACCACACAAACGGGAGGACTTAGGATCTCGATAAGATTTAACGCGCATCAGCCCTTCTACTCTGAGAGTCTCTAGTAGTATCGGGGCTCGAACTCAAGACTCGATGAAAACAACGCCGGCTGCGATTTCATGACTATGACCATTAAGCATCTGTGGCATATCATCTACACACAAGATAATATCCCACAGAAAAATGATAGGAAATAAGTAACTGGTAAAAATTCTAGGCTGTACATTATTTGAGCTTATTGAGAAATAATAATTCTTTATAGAGAAGCATTAGTCAATTTATTTCAAAGTAGAGAATCTTCAATTAGAACATAGATTGCCACCAATCGGTAACATGGCTTCCAAACCTAAAAATAATTTTAGTTGGTGTTGAAAAGAGTAGTCGCCTGCATGTGAAAAAATTGAATATGTTTCATATTAATGAAAATTACAAACACTTAGTTATTTTGTTATAACTTATTACGTACTACTTCAAAAACTATTTATTCCAGTATATTAATTCTTAGGATTAGTTCTTATTTGTTTTTAATTTATAGCGTGAAAAGTGTGAAAATATTTGTACTAATTAATCATTTTGATTTATAATTTTCCTTTATAATTTAAGTTTAATTATCAACGAAAACGTTTCTTATTTCATTAATTTACACAATTAAAGGGCTCTAATAGAATCTATTTATCGGAAAATATACAATACTATTTCTTGAAAATGACAGTACTTGTTTTTAAATAAAGGAATTTTGGATTAGAATAACATTTCCTAATCCAAGGATCCGTTTTATAAGCCAAAAATTTGCGGAGTCCTTATTTAAAATTAATATTTCGTATATTGCGTTTGTTAAAGATCTTATGCTGTTCTGCGGTTGTCTAGAGTAGTTTGTCAATATTCTCTGCAAATGAAACAATTCACATCGATTGTTGCATTTTTGTCTCATTGATATATACTTAATGGCGCCGAGCAGACCGCTGTATTTCAAAATTAGTAGATAATAAAATTCATATTTAAACACGGCAGTCGACTCAGCATACAATCATTCGGAATACTTCTCAAAAAGGTTCATTTGTTTCATCGTTGAAAATAGAAGTTGCAAAAACAAAGAGGTCTGAGTAAAAATCTCGTAAAAGTAGTAGTAGCAATCATTCTACTTAATGCCGATGTTTTATTATTTATGAACGAATTTTAGTAGCATGCAATAGAAAAAAAGTCGGTCTGTTGCTTTTCATTTAATTAAAAACAAATCATATTCTTTTCTTTTTATTAAAAAAAGTTACCTCTATTGATTCAAAATATGCGTTTTTGAAGATAGCTTACGAAGAATGAGTACTTTATGATTTATATATTACAAAAAAAAAAAGTGTTTTTAAAGCAAAAAAAGGAAATCCAATTTCTGTAATTGTTTATGATTCTGAAGATAAAAAGGAGCTCATTTTATCATTTTGTTTTGATAAAATCTCCATAGGTATTTTAGAAAGTTTATTTGGTCATATGTGTGTGTGTGTATGTATATTTGCAACTGATTCATAAAAAAGGAGAAATTAAAATAAACGATCGATAATAATTAAAAATTTTGTGAAATGGGAAGGGAAATTTCTTTTTCTAAAATTTTCTTATGGAATTCTATTTTTGTTTAACTTTAATGTTGTTAAGCAAATATTTTTTAAGAGTACAAAGATATCACAAAATTAGTATTTCTGTTTGAATTTATCCATACAAAGACATAACAGTGTTGAATATCAAAGAAATTTTTGTTACGTCTAATGGCAAAAAAAAAAAAAAAAAAAAAAAAGTTTTAAATATAATTGAAAATGTAACAACTATGCTATTTAGGTCTTAAAAAGCAAGACACCTAACAATAATTTCTTTTTATTAGTAGATACTTAAAATTTTTAACACTTTTATAAATAAAAAAAATTAAAGACATTATGAAACTAAAAAAGGTGTAAACTATAACACGTATCGTATCACTAGAATTGTAAGTAAAATTATTCCCTTTAAACTAAGGATAATGAATAATGATCCTTGTTGCCTCACATCCATTATTGATCATTCAATCAATCAAGGTAAAAGCTACTGCACTATTTTCAAGTGATACAAATAAATTTGGAAAATATCATGAATCACAATATATATATATATATATATATATCTTTTTGTTACTGTTAATTTTTTTATTCAATTTAAATATTTGCTTCTATACTATTCTTATTTATTTAAATTAATTCCTTAAAACAAATGCACGTCATTTCAAACTAAGAAAACAAAGAAAGGAATATTCTCTGTTAGGTATGCAAATGGTTTAAAATCTCAGCCGCGTCGGAGCCAATGATGTGCATCAAATACGTGATTTACCGCGCCGCTATGGACCCTTTTAAAGGCTTTCCCAAAGCGCGTAATTTGGATTTTAGCTAATGTGCTTGGGTTTAATATGTCGCTTCGAAGTTTAGAATGCTTTTAAGAAGAAAACGACATTCATTTAAACGGACTCCTTTGAGATGGGTTGCATTGTAGGACTGCATGAAGGAGGTTGGTCATTCCGCTGGATTGCGCGTTATATCGGTAGCGTAGATGTTATAGTTTTTTTCCTTTGCTGGTGGAATTGGATAGAAGGAAATTATAGGTCACTTCAAGTATACTCAGGGAGTGCTAAACGGATTGCAAGTTGGGAATATCGAATAATTGTTCGGCAAAAGCGAAGTACACCAACTGCCACAATTCCGGACATTATTTGAACAGTGATGCCCTCTCGGAATCATCATATAAGTGCCAATCCCATTAGTGGACGGCTGCAAGCTTCTAAATTGTTTGTACCGAGACCTTTATAGTTGCTGTGGTGTCAGGGATACAGCAATGTCGCCAGTGACTGTAATGAAGCCGAAAAAGAAGCATGGAGCTATAAGGAATGGACAGTATTATCTTATTTATCATCAGATAGTGAAAATAAAATAACTTTGGTAATTTCTTAGTAAAAATATTTTTTTATACATTTGCATATTCAAAATAAATAAATTAATTGAAGTAAATGCTGGTGAAAAAATTGAAGTACTTTTTATATCATATAGTGTACTAGGAATTTTTGGCAAAACATTTAATATTTTTATAGAAAAAAAAAGAATTCAAAAATCCGCTTCAAATATTTGAATATGCAACTTTTGCTATATTATACTTTTGCTATAGTATATACAATACATATATATATATATATATATATATATATGAGTGAAAGTGTGTGTCGATTTGTCCTTACAAGCATTAAATGCTAAGTGCATAAACTTATTTAATTATTTTCTATGTTTTAGTAAAAAAATAGAGCAAATTAATAAAAGTACACATGAAATACATTAAATGTTTAAACTCATAATATACACTTATTTGTTTTCTTAATGCGCAGTAATAATGATCAAAATAAAGAGAAAGCTTTCATAAAGAATTCTTTGTAAATTACATTTATAGATTTGATCAAATTCATGAATATATAAATAGATACATATATTTAATTTTGCATCAACGTATGTAAACTTGCTGCTCCAAATATCTTACTGTTAGTCTTACGTTATAAGTCGTAAAATGTATGTTGACTGTTGACAATCAAAAATCTTCTCAGGGAGAATTATAAATGCATAAACAAAATTTTTATACCTCGTTATGCACATTATTTACATGCTATTTACGCTTCCTTATTCATAACTAATAAAAATGTAAGAATTTTAGAATTGACTCATAAATTTAAAAATCACAAAATGAATCAGATTGAAAATAAAAATACAATCAAATGGAAAACAAATCAATCTTTAATTCTATTTTGGTGTAGAAATTGTTTACGAAACGGACAAAAGAACCTAAGACCTACCGGTCGGTGCAATTCATTCCAGTTCGGAATCGTTTACCCTAATCTTTATTGGTCCTCAGCCTGTTTTATTAGGTCTACTAGAAGACCTACCAAAATAGGTCTTCTAGTTCCATGACCACTTTGTCAAGTCTTTTACTCCCAGCGTAAAGAGTACGTTCTGAGGGTTTTTTCTCCTTCACTCCAATTCCCCTGGAGTTGTTCGACCTAGTGCTTTCGTACTCGAGGCATTATCGCTACGGTGATCGCTATCGTAGCTCATCCATGCACTCATCGTTTAATGGCTATATTTGGAGAACTGTGCAAGGGGCATAGGTATGTGATGCTAGTAGCCCTGTTCGTCGATAGAGAAATTCGGCAGTTGTTAGACGTGGGATTTCGGCAAACATTTGCTTGTTTTTCAGTACAAGAGCATGACGTCGACTAGGGGAAAAGGTGTATAGCCAGCAGATAGAGGAAAATGACTCTGAATAATTTAGAACAGCAAAGAACAGGATTCTGTCGGATCACTGACTTGGGTGTTCTCGCTCTTTTAGAAGAACTGGTTCGAAATAACAGATTCCTCTTTCAATCCCCATCCCTAGCTGTCGTTTCAATAACTGACCTCGTAACCATACACTCTATGCTGTAGCCAGCTGCATTACCATACCACTGAAAGCTAATGGAAAGTCATAATCCGATCCGTTAAGACTCCGCCGCTACCACAAAATTTGCAAGATTTGCGTGCCGAAGTTCAATCTGCACGTGATGAGTTGAGTCAAAACACTGTTAACAGAGTATACGACTACGCGCTACGACGCGTGGCAAAATGCATTGGATGCTTGTATAAAGGGGGCTCAACATCCTATTGAGAAATTTGATGGGCTTATGCATCAACCAATAAATTTTTCGTTCCCATGGTTAATTTTTAATCATTTGTTGCTCTTGGAAAATAGTAACGTACTTTCAAATATTATTTCAATGTGACTACTTTCTCTAGATACAATTTTTTTTGAAGTTGAGAGAATATATATATATATATATATATATATACACACGCACGAAGAGACATAGCCTAGATCGGAAGCGCGTCGTGTATTTTCGCTGCATTACAAATAAATTTTCATTATAATTAATGGTTTATCACCATTATAAAATTGAAGGTTCATTGATACGGCTATTCTTTTCTAGCAGAATGTTTGTAAATTAGAATGTTTAATATTTTCTTCATATGAACAATGTTTTCTTTTTGATATATTTCACGCTCTTGTGTAGTTGCTCTTCCTTCTCGAACTTTTACAACTGTTTCTTATTTTAATTAATTCTTAAGCTCTAGTCAAGAGCTTTTAAATTTTCGTTGTAAACCCCGCTTCTGTGTAAAGAATCTATATAGATTCTTAAATACTATTATATAAACAGTAGATCAATAGAGAATCACCGTATTTTGTTTTAAAAGAAATCTACTTTAACTGACTAGGCCACTGGGTTTGTAAATTGAAACGAGATAATAAATATTTCTTACTTTCATGAATATATCTTTTACGATTCTAATTTTCATAACTAGAATGTCCTTCATAAATTATAACTTCATTTTATATTTCAAAATGTTATTATTCAAGATTTATGCCTTTAGGAACTAAAATTGTTGAATATCTAACGAGCGGCATGACAATCATGCATGAGAGTATTAATTTTTACTTTCTCCTGTCTTAATAGTTAATGTTTAAACAGTAAGATATAGCGTTTGAACATGAGTTGTGGCTTTCGTGCAGATTTCGAGAGCAGCACCAAATAAATTCGACACAGAACGTGATTTTAATGTTGATCACGTAAAACAATTCGCATGCGTGACCTTTAAATTATGAGGTTGAAGGTGGGCAACTCCCTGTTACAAAGCGCAAGTTCTTGAATATATGACATAAAAATTGCAAAAGGGCAAGTAAATGGTGGCAATGAACTTGTAAGTTCCTTTGTCATTAGTATTTGCAAAATAATTATTTTTCTTTATTACGGCCTTAATCTTAACTGCGAATCAACCTAAAATTGTGAACTTTCTTAGGAAAATAATGGACTAATTTATTAAAACCAAGTGACACCATGAATGATGGAAGACTATATGAATTCAAGTAAACAGTTGACGCTGCTTTGGCTGTTAGCCACATTCGATTGATTTTCGAAGGGTCACGCAAACAACGCTTTTCGTGTCTTTTCCGGAATTGAATTGACCAAAGTTCAAAACATCGAGTCTACTGCAGAAGGGCAAGTTTACCTTTCACTCTTGCCCGTGTCAGATTAAGTCCTGTCTGGCCACCGATATGCATATTGCTCTTTTTGCGACCATTAGAAAAGTTATGCATTCGGTGAAAAGCGCAAAACACTGCCTGGCGGAGACATAAGGTTGTAAGGTTGTCTGAGCAAATTGTTATTGGTTGCAGACGTTTATTTATTTATTAATAACACAACAGAGGGCAGTGTTTAGATGTAATTTCATTCTCATTGTTTCAAACCCAGAGTACTTTGTAAATATCTTGATCTCTTTGTTGTGTTTAGAATGGTGTTAATGGATTTGAACTTTTATAGAACATCCTAGAAGTTAAGCAATAATGACTTAATAGAAATTTAAATTACTTAAAAATGATAATTATATAAAATTATTTTTCGATGAAATCTGTATGAAAACTCTATCGCAGAACCAGGGAAATGAAGATTCATTGATTTTATTTGTGGTAATAGAGTTGGACATAGCATCGAAAGAGAAATTTTAACACAATAATACACACACACACTCACACACACACACACACACACAATAATATCAATACACTAATATCCAGATCTCTTTGACTTTAAATTAAATAATTATAATTTGATATATTAATTCAAATTATAATTGAATTTTCAAATA
>BMAW01015920.1:459210-510397 GCA_019974015.1 Nephila pilipes
ATAATTCTAATATAATTTTCAAATTATGTAATACAAAAATACACTTTATTCTGCTTATCAAATATATATTTGGCTGCGGTAGCTAAGTGGTCAATGTCGCGGACTCGCCGGTAGCATTGCCTTCGACAAGTCGATGCCATAAAAGAGCCGCCTTGTAGCGAGACCGAAACATGTTAAATCTGGTCGAGATCCAAATTCCTCCCTTGGCATAGTGTGGAAGTTTGGAGAATTAGGAGCAAACTCAGATGTTGTCCTCGTCACTTGACGAGGTACAAAATTGCGCGGTTCGTTGCCAACACGCCTTGTGTTGCTTCTCAGTGCGACGTAAATAAACAATCATAAGTACGTATTTAGTAGTGAAGAAAAAGTTTCGAATCTATATGAGTTTACACTTTCTTTGCTATGTGTAAATTATGATGGTCACTAAGAAACCAGTTTTCTTTTTAGAAAATCACATAATTCGATAAATTTGCGCATTTGAAAGAAACAATAAATTTTGTTTTGTAAAAAAGTCTTTATGAATGTAGAAATAAGAGGGTAAGGCAATGAACAGAAATAAGGTTGATAGGGATAAAATATACTATAAATATTTTTATCTCTCGTACCAATATTGGGGTTCATTGAATGAAACTAGATGATTGTATTGTTTAAGTATCTATCGGAAACTATTACATTAGTTGCACGGTCCTGTGATAACTTGTGTAATAAAGTGTATTTTCCCGCCACATTTTTTTCAAATTCTCCACTAAGAGTTTGAGTTACCATCAAATAGACAACAGAGTTCCTTGACACTTTTTTTAAAACGGAAAATATCCTGATAACTCTAAATTTACTCGGATAAAATAAAATGATCAGAAGTGCCTCTCTCTTATATGCCAAGTGCTAACATTGAAGTTAACACATGTCCTGCTACATCATTACCTTTACTTTTTGAAAATACTAACAATGAATTGTAAATTTTATTCATTCTCACTAGGAAAATTAAATTTTTATATTTTTGTAAAATGAATGATTTTCAAGCCATTAAAATTAAAATATTCATCAATCTTGATAAATTTTTTAGTGAAAGCGCCCCTTTTTAATATGTTAAATAATTAAATGTAGCAGGTTTCTTTTGAAAATGCATGGATTTTGAAACATCAAATAGACTTTAACACTTTAGGATATTGGCAATAGACCAGGATGGATGTCGAACAAAAGATACGTTAACAAGCAATCCAGTGACATCGTTGGCTATCAAAACGTGAATATCTTTTGAGAAATAGCTAAAACTCTTTCATACAAAATTTAACAAAATACGAAGTTTATTTTAGAGCTCAACTCTTCTTTTAGTTATTCAGGGAGTACGAGTAATTTTTTCATCATGTGTTTTTAAGAAGTTTGTATTCCTCGTATCTAAACACAAATAAAATATGTATTACTGAAAAAAAATTCTTTTTCAAACAAACAATTATTTAAATCTAAAATGTTTTTCAAAATATTTCAGTATTTTTAATTCTTATCACTCATAAATATTTTAATATTTTTGGCCATTTTTTTTCAATTCCTTAGACGTTTTTCTCACAATTCTGAGCATAAGTTTGGTCGTACAAGCGTTATTTATAAATTCGTAACTTTTCTTTCTATTAGACTGTACGAAAATCAGTAAAAATTAACTATGTTTAATTCTAGAAATATTTTTTTTTAAAAAAAAGCTACTCATTTATTTCTTATTCCATGAAGACAATTAACAAACAATCTATGCAAAACAGCCAGAAAAAATTTCAAAGCTTAATATTGATTACAAAAAATACTTAGCGTTTTAAATACATGACCATCATGAAAAATATAATTTAAAAATGAATAAAAGCTGAGAAAAAGCAGTTTAAAATTTTGAAGGTCAATGAAATATGATTTGACACACTTGCTGAAAAGAATTTAAATAACTCACTAAATAATGTACCTAGAGCTATGAAATTTTATACATATATTTAAACAAATACTTTAAAATAACGCAATAATTTGTTTCAGTTTTTTGGTCATTTTAGGGTACTATGCCCCCTAAATTACTAAAATGAAGAGTCCTATCGTTTTATTCTATAAAAGTTAAAACTAAATAATAATAATGAACTTAAAAGAGAATCTCTATTTTTATAAACATAGAGTACTAAATTTGCAATTAACTCTGGTATTTTTCTGAAATGTAAAATGCATTTAAGATTAACATGCAATACCTAAAATAAACGTTTCTTAGTTCTGAAATGAATGTTGAGAATTGTGTCTTTTTTTATTTACTCTGTCAACCTAAATATTTTCCCCATGGAAAACGTTTAAACACATACTAATGCGCTAACAATTTTTTTGTTCAAACATCAAAACAAATCTATATATTTTTTAATCTGGGAAAATTTTGCGTATTTATGTTTTCAAACTAAAATAGTTGTGTTGATTTTTCTTTTAAAAACCTAGAATTTTACATCAATTTCACGTAGCTTGAAAACTGCTCTAAGAAACTTGTACTGAGAGTAGAGATTCTCATATCAATGATAAAATTTTACAGTGAGTGTGATTAATTTCTTTTGGATAGTATATATATGTATATAATTATTATTACGGAATGTACTTTGTGTTTTTATGATTTTTTATAAATTAACATGTGTTAAATAATAATTACAATGATTTATCATATTATAGTTCTGTAATTTAATTAACACTAATTTATACAATTTATCCATTTTGTTCATTTAATTTATCCGTAGTCAATCAATAATATCATTACTACAAAATACTTGTAATGTGGAAAGGAAAACTTTCAAATAAGATCCTTCAATAACTGTTCAGATTGCAGGTTTCGAATGTAAAATTATATCAGATAATTATTTTAATTGATTGCTAAGGAAATATTTATTTAGTAGATAAAATATTGTTAATCTCTTCATTTTTTTTAAACATTTCACTGTTTGTAATACTTAAGTCTCGTTTTCGTTTAAATTTGAAAATCAACGTTTAATGACTTCTCTGAAAGGTTATGCGCCTGAATGGGAGCGGAGTTGACTTGATTAGAAAAAACGGCTGTTAAAGTTTTAATAAAATGCAATAAATTATTTTGAAAGTGTCTTTTTTATGGGAAATTACAAATTCAATGGAAATAAATTATATGCGCTTACAGAATATGTTACGTATACACTGGTAGAGAAATATAATAATATTTTAATTTGTACAGTATTATAGTTGAATTTATTATGTTCTAAATTTACGGGGAGGGGGATGTCAGTTCAGTTACTGTTCTTATCATGTAAACAGAGCTCAAAATAAAGAGGACCCTTGTGAAGTTTGCTTTTATTTTTAGTTATATCATTTTATATTTAAGATTCTATTCTATCTCATATTGATTATTTTTACAATGAGCGCATTTTCAGTACCTTTGTTTTCGTAAATTTCAAAGATTCGAAGTGAACTTCCTTTTCTGTCTCAGTTTTTGAAAGTAGTAAGAAAAAAAATTTAAGATTTGAATTGGACTACTCCTAAAAAGAATGATTTCCAATCACCACTGTAGCCCATCACTTATTTTAAAGTGCTTAAATGATTACTTTCTAACGTTGCATTCAGAAGCAAAAAGAAGGCTATTGGCGATGGACCTCATAATTTTGAACCTTGGTCAAGTAATGTGAACGACACCTGCGCTGATACACTCCTCCGAACTTTTACGCCAAGTCAATGGCAGGACTTGGAGCCGTCACAAATTTAAATGCATTGGATTACCGCGGTCACTCACTTACTTCGAATATAACGATTCAGACTCAAAATAATTTTTATCTTCGTGCAGTATTTAGCTGCAATTTTTATAATCTTACTATTTTCCATATAAATTATTTAATTATTCTATTTACCTCAAGATGAAGCTTTTTTTTATTTCATCGTTAAAGTTAAGAATCTTTTGAGTTTAACTTTTTGAACAAAATATCAGTTTATGTTCATTATATGACTTAAGTATGAGTTTAGCATAATAACAATAAAACTATGCAAGTATTGCGAAATAAGTTCAGACTTTATAGCGTCGCCAATAGTTTCGGTGTTAATCTAAGTAAAATCAAATTTTACTTGCAAAAATACCGAATAAATACAGGACATCAGATAAGTAACACACAATTTAGAAGTTCACTTAAAGCTTAGATTTTCTTTAACTCTTTTTTTCACGCACTTTTTCTTAAGCAAACAAAATTCAAACTCACCTCCACTTGGCATTTTTAGGCCATCAATTATATTTAACTAACAAGCTCTTTTATCTTAAGTGGCCGTGTAGCCTAATGGTCATGGTCGCGGACTCGTGGCTGGTTGTTTTCGTCGAGTCGTGGGTTTGAGCCTTCATGCCACTGAAGATCCGCAGTGTAGCTGGTACTGATGCACGTTAAATCTGTCGAGGCTCAAATTCTTTTCGTTGGCGTGGAGTGGAAGCTAGGAGAGGGTGGTTCAAGTGTCGTTCTCGTCACTAGACCGAGGCTTAAAATTAAGAGGTCCATCTCTAATAGCCCTCGTGTTGCTTCTAGTGTGACGTTAATAAAAACAACCAAACAGTTATCTTAAACATAAGCGATGTTTAAAATTGCTTGGAATAATTATTGGGGATTACATTAGATAAATCAATACCCATGAAAATTTTGAGTGATTATTTTGATAAAGTTTAACGACTGATCACTGCTGGAAAGGAGATTTTTGTGAGAATAATATTTACACATGCACGAGTTTTTTCCTTTTTCTAACATTTTAATTTTGAGCAATATTTGTACAAAACTCTAGCAATCGCTTTTTGTCTTCTCAGTTTTAACATTTCAATTGGTTAAGTTCTGCTTCACGAATTAAATTTGTCGTTGTTTTTATATACTAAGTTTCTATTTAATATGTATGTATCAAACTGCTTACCTTACTTTCATAAACACATATTTAACTGAATTCTACAATTCAAGAAATAGGTTAATGTCAATTTCAGCTATTTTTAATCTTATTCCTCGAATCACTTTGTTTACGAATAATTTTTTTTTACAATGTTAACTGATTGTGAAAGTTTTCCTTTGTCTAAAAATACTTCTTTTGGTTTCAGAATGAACAAAAACACGAATTTCCTATTTTGCCTCTTAAATTTTATTATTAAAATATTTTGAGTTTTAAAACTGGTTAATTTTAAATAGCATGTCTTGTGTTCAATTTTTTCAGCATATCAAGGTAGAACAGCTTAATTGAAAAAAAAAAATCATTTATAAAAAATCAAATTAGTAATTAGATACTATGAAACTAAATTTTCAATAATGTATATAATTTCATTATTATTTTTTCAATTTTTTAATGCGGTCACGGAGAAAATGAGTTTCTCTAATTTAAAAAAACTACAACTTTTTCTTTCCTCTCAACAATATTTTTCCAATTAATTATAAAATTGACTATTAAATGTATAAATCTTCAAAATGATATGGGGGGGGGGTAATTTAATACTAAGAATTTATCTAATAGGTTAAATGACAGTTTTAAATTTAGAAAAAAAAATTATTGAATTTTGCAGTGTTATTTAATTATACAGTAATACCTTTCAATAAGGGATATCCACCGAACCAGACATTTTGTCCTTTAATAAAAGGTAAATACATGTATTAATAGTATATACTATTCAAAAGGACTCGGACCGACAGAATTTTCCCATAAATATAGGGGCTCCTCATTTGGAGGTGTCCTTTACAAGAGCTCTTTTACTGTATTTTTATTTATTATTCCAAATACTAATTACACATTCTGTCACTATATATCAAAACAAAGTGGAAAATAGGTAATTTAGCCTTCACCAGTAAAAATAGATATTTATAAAAGGCCTGTAAAAATCAAGTATTAAAGAAAAACTCTATCGGATATTTATCAACATATTCTTCTTAGAGTGTTCTAATATATAATTTTTTTATCAATGATAAATAGTATAATTTCAGTATATTAAAAATTTCATAATATAATATAATTATAATGGAATTTAAAAACCACTTTCAAGACACCGCGTAGAATGAGAAGAGAATGAAAATGAAAAGCAAATTCTCTTTCAAAAGTATTACTTTTTTTTCATTAAACTATAGAAAGTCTGATGTGTCGTGATAATTTTCAGCAGACCTCAGTCATCCACTTGGATAGGGTGAAAACGCACACAGTTTATACAGATGAAATCCTGTTTTGTTTCTAATACGGATTAATAAATTTTTTATTTCCTGAGAATTACAGAAACTTATGCATTAACATTGATCTGAAAAGGATAAGCCCTTCGACTACGTTTAGGAAGTTTCAGAAGCATGCACTTCCTGTTATTTTAACGCTTAAAGGATTTTTTTTTATAAACTAATGAAAGTACTTGTGGATGAAGATTGTTTTTACTGAGAAAGAATTACTACGTGCAGTGAACTCGTACGATTAATCTTTTTCATTCTGAAATGCATTTTATCATTTCACTTCTAAACGTAATCTAAGTTCTATTTTTCTATCGTTAAATGTCCAAGAAACTTATTTAACATAAGGAGACTCATTTTGTGAGATATTTGAACTCATAAACTTTTCAGCAAAATGTTATAAAATTTAAATTTAGGTTTATTATACGATGAGAAATAATTTTACGCGAAAAATGCCTATGTAATATGAAAATTCTTTTTTAAAGTTAGTTAAGTTTTTTAATTAATCAATTAACATTAAAATTTAATTTCATTTAAGTTATTACCAATGATATTTTTGTCCAGACTCGATGAGAATTGAAAAAATTATTAATGGTGCCCAACCTGTTTGACGAGCTCTGTACGTTGAACATCTCTCAAAAGTAAATGCTGTACCAATATCTGTAACGAATTGTTTATTTTTCACAGCAAAACAGAAATCTTCGATTCTTTGAAAAGTATGAGATATTAAAAAAATTAGCAATAGAGTCATTCCTTGTAACAAAAATTACAAATAAATTAAAAATTATCACGCCAAACATAATCTTATTTAATTAAAAATGCTCACAATTTAGTTCAAAATCCGTAACATTTTAAGTAGTCTTACTTGCTCATCATTTTCAAGATTTCAATTAGGCGAGAATTTTAGAATTTTTAAATAATTCAACCTTTATTTTGGCATGGTTTATCAAAATTTCAGGAAGAATATAGTCTCCGTTTCAATTTTGTATTCTAATTTATCCGCAAAATTGTTGAAAATTTTTCAAAAACCAATTTCGCATAAAGAAATGTGATAATATATCAAATGAAATAAACAATGCATGGCTTAGAAATTTAAAAAAACCTTGGGTTTTATAACCTCTTTTGTGGACAAAATCTGAAATTGAAAGTTAAATTCAAAAACATATCACAGATTTACAGCACATCCTGACAGTGAGGATGGTTGGGAGATGGGGGGGGGGCCAGAGGGAGCTAATTTGGAGAAAATTGGAAATTTGGGAGCTTTTTTGGGGAAAAATAAAATTTTTATTCCATCTTAGAGCCGCCTGAAACTAGGAATTATAATTAAAACATTTGTATAAACCTTGTGGTCTTATATAATTATGCTTCGTTTCTGTAATTATTAAAAAGATTTATTCAGAGGAAATGTACACAAATGCAATACCATGCATCGCGTCACGGTTGTTAGATTCGTGTGTCGAGGGTACCCGTTTGGTAAGGCTGCAAAGTGGAGAATTGCGCAGCAGGTGTGGCATGTGCTGCGAGAAAGGGTAGCCAAGGTGAAGGAATGATAATGACACTAAACCTTGTTTTAAAATAAAGAGCCTGAGCTTATGACTCTATGACACTTTTTTTTTTGAATTATATATATTTCTTTTTATAGTATAATTAATTGTATTGCTTTGAACATTTAAATGTTATTTGGCACAAGAAATCTTTTATAATATTTTTTAATTTTCCTTGCATGTTTTGTGTATAGTAATGGAACATGAAACGTAAGGTCTTGAGAAAATTCACTGATTACATTTTGGAAAATTATTTTTTGGTGTTTATTTTTAGCAAGCCATTGGTTGATTGGTTTCATCAACGTTGCACTAGAAGCAACACGAGGGCTATTGGCGACGGACCTCGTTATTTAGAGCCTTGGCCTAGTGACGAAGATGGCACTTTTAAATAAACTATACTTTTTAGCTAAATTATCACCGATCCTTTTGGATATATTAAAATACTATTTAAATGTAATACATGTGTAATATATTTCCTTTGATGAAAAAAATATTTTATATAATATATAGTATGAATCAAAATTTCACACACACACGCGTGCATATAACGCACACACACACACATAACGTAAAAAATTACCATTCTGTAGATTAATTTTTTGTTATACTCCTCTCTTCTTTTATTTTTTGTTGTCTATAAATCTTTTGCCCTCCCCTTCTAATTCACAATCCCCACCACTGTATCTAGATAATGAGTAAAGTCATTTTATTACCGAATAATTTTTTAAATTACCAAATTATATGCATTTATTTACACAGAATCTCTCTCTCTCTCCAGTTCTATTCTTTCCATATGAGCAGTTGATTAATCTAAATTTTTTTCATGATTTCATTCCTTCTCTTATGAACATTTTTTCTTTTACCTATTTACTATTTAGATGCATTCTAACAGAAATACAATTTAACATTAGAATTTTGTACCAAGTTCTTCAGGGTATATTTATCATGTTTGGAATTTGAATAATTTAATTATCATGCATCAGTTGGAGTGTCATATGTTATGTTTGATTTGTTCATACATATTTATATTGTTTATTAATAAAATTTCTCACTTTTTGTCATTTGGTTTGGTTTATTTTGACAAATTAATCTATTTTATTTAAATTTCTTCTGTAGTAAATTTTTAGGAATTTACTATGAATTTTTCCATGTAACATAAATATGGGAGAACTTAATTCAGTTTTCCTTTGCCTATCAAATAATAATCAATAATAAATTGCCTATTAATAATCAAAGAATTATTGCATTAATATTCTAATGTAGATTGATACAAAGGAAGACTATTAGTTCAATGTTGAATTAATATTCAGAAATACTATTGTTTATAAGCTCGATTTTCAATTCACATTTTTTTCAAATTCTTTAAAGCATTCCTTCTATATCATTTTAGTAATTTTTAGACTAATAATATGTAGATCATTAATGAACATTATAAACATTTCTAATTTAATATTAGATCAATTAACTATCAATAGTGGTCGCAATACTCTAGTAGTCATTGTCAAAGACATGCGGGTGACGCAGTTTTCGTCGAGTCACGGGTTCGAGCCTTGATGCCACAAAAGATTCGCCATGTAGCAGGGCTAATGCATGTTAAATCTGATCGAGGCTGCAAGTCTTCCCATAGGCGTGGTGTAGAGGTTTGGAGAGGGAGGTAGCACCTCAGGTGGCGTCCTCGTCACTTGGCTCAGGTTCAAAATTACGAAGGCCGTCGCCAATAACCCTTTGTTGCTTCTCAGTGCTATGTTAATAAAGAATCACAATCAATTACTAAAACAGTTATTCATATGAATACTAGAAGCGAAATAATTGCGTAAAAAAATAAACATGGGGAAATAGCCATTGAAGAAAGAAGTATATAGAATAGAAATAAGTATATATTTATACCCTTTTTCTTTTTCGTAATTTATCATATAGAGGTCATTTAACTTTTAAAGAAAATTTCCACATCACTTAAAAAAAATATGTTCGAACAGTAGTAAATGCATTTTATTCTTTACATTTTTTGTATGCTAAAATAAAACTATGGACAATTGTTTCTACGTTTCAATTATTTTATCGGAACGAGAATTTCTCTAAGATTTTAATTTTTTTGTCAATGTAAAATACCAAATTTTTTTTACCTAAGTATAAGCATACGAATGTATAGAAGTAATGTTTATTTTATTTTATCTGCTTGGTTTACTTTATTTTGAGATTATACTAACTAAAAGCTTGCTGCAGGACCATGATACTCAAAACTATTGCTCTATGCTAACCCTAGTCTCACAAACAAGCGCGAGTGCATCAAACATCTAACTGGTGAAATTGTTTAATCCAAGATGGAAAATTTCTTCTTATTCTTTTCAGTTAAAGTTGAATGATGAATGATAAAAATTTCTTCCAAACGCCATCAAGCGAAACAATAGAAAAGAAGAAACTTGAATTTACACTTGACTACCTATTTTTTATGTTCTTCAGGTATCTACTTATTGAAAAGTTACTGTTGTTGAAAATCGATGAATCAAACGAATACAAAATGTGACTGAAATAAAAAAAAAACAATTTTTAGATTACATGAAAGGAAATTTATTCCAATTTGTTCAGAATGTGGGTAATATTCAATCTTTTGATAAGAGTTAATATTTCTACATTTATAATAATGATGCGTATTACTCTTTTCATAATTTTATTACCATACCAATTTTTCATATTTATATTTTTGTTTATTTAAAACGAGATTAAGCTTTTAAACATATAGTTATGGTTTTATATATCGGGTTGACAGTTTTCTGCGGATCCAGGTATTAAAGAAACATTTTGCTCGAAAGAAAAATGAAAAGGTGAATGACAAGAACTGGAGACATTTGTATATTAGAAATGAAACTTTATTGATTAAATATATTTTATTTGAATGAGAGAGAAAGCGAAATGGTGTGGGTAACAATGATTTTAAAGAAACTCTAAAGAAAGAGTCATTTTGAACTTGGGAGTTTCACGAATTTCATATCTTATGATACTTGTTAAATTTGTTTAAACTTTCTTAATTCGTCAAATATTTCACACTGTGCGAAGAAGTGTTGCTCACATTCCTAACTATTTAATTTACGATCGGACACAACACTTCATTTTTAGTCAAATATTTTCAGCTGGATTGAAAAATCTTTCCTTATATATAATTTACTTCATTTTGGTCTATTTAAAAAGTTTTAGCGAAATTTTATTATTGTTTTTTAATTGAATATTGTATTGTCATTCCAAACTGAGCTTGTGTGCTACATTTCAAGGTTCTAGCTTGTCCGGGAGTAGGTGAAAAGTTGATTAACAGATTTATTCCGAACTGATACACAGTGCAAATTAATAAGAAGTGTTGGAATAAATAAATAAATGTTTCTTGGCAAATTAAATGCTGTGTTCCGAGTTTTTAAAAATTTATTCGCTCTAAAACCCGAAGTTAATTAAGCGGCCGTGGTAGCTTAGTGGTCATGGTCACGAACTCGCGGCCGACGTTGTTTCCATCGAGTCATAGGTTCGATCTTTGATACCGCTAAAGGTCCGACGTGTAGCGGGGCCAATGTACATTATAATGTCGATGTTTTAAGTTCTTCTTTTGGTGTGTTATGGAAGTTTAGATCGGGAGGTATCTATCTCAGCTGCTATCTTTGTCATTTTACCGATATTCAAAATTACGGGGTGAGTCTCCATTAGCCCTCATGTTGCTTCTAAGTGCGACGTTAATAAGCAATCAATCAAAACTAAAGTTAATAACTGCAAATAGTAAGAAGTAAATTGTGTACCTCAATTGATTTATTTTATTAACGTCTCATTAGACGCAACACGAGGGATTTTGGGGACAGACCACATAATTCTGAGTCTCGGTCAAGTGACAAGGATAGCATTTAAGCTGTGGCATCCCTCTCACCTAACTTCCACACCACACCTCGGGAGACCATTGAGCCTCGACAGATTTAACGTACAACAGTCCCGGCTACACGGCGAGTCTGATAGGCTCGAACCTACGACTCCACGAAAACCGCCGGCTGCGAGTCCACGACCATCAACACTAGGCTACCGCGGCCTTGTGCATCTCAAAGATTCAAGGCTATCACTAATGCTCATCCTAGAGAGGCGATCCTTTCAGTGTTAAGCCATGCAGAAATATTTTGTCAAAAATGTAGTAGTGATATATATAATGCATTTTCACATTTTTTTCGCGTTTTCCATTCATTAGGTAATTTTCCTTTTAAAATAAATAAGTGTATGTGATTTATAATGAACTGGGAATTTAAGGATTTATTTTACATACTAGTATAAATAATTATGCAACGATAGAGCGCTTTAAATTTTCTTAAATAGCTAATGGCTCAATTTGACACAACTTTCCCCCTGCCGAGTTAAAAATATAGGTAACAAATTAATAATTATAAACAGTGGTATTATATTTTAACTATTACTCGTAATATAATTTTGGTAACTTAATCGAGAAAAAAAGTAAACATGTAGAGATAAATACTTCTAATATTCCAAACTACATTAATGTTTCTTTTTCATTATTACGTTTTAAACATAGAGTATAAAATATTTTATGAGATTCATTCACTTTTTCATAACTTTTTGTTTCAAAAAATTTAATAAATCAAATTAAATTTACAACAATAGGTTATGTATGAAACTGACACATTTCTGTATGATTTAAAAATATGTAATCGTATGTTACTGTGACTTATCAAACGGACAAATTTCTGTTTATTTTAAAAACATGCAGTTTAGTTTAGTTTTTATTAACGTCGCACTAGATGCAACACGTGGGCTATTGGCGACTAACCTCGTAATTTTGAACCTCGGTCAAGTGACGAGGACGACACCTGAGCTGGCACCCCCTCTCCTAACTTCCACACCACACCATTGGGAAGACTTTGGGCCCCGACAGATTTAACGCGCATCAGCCCCGGCTACACGGTGGGTATTTAGCTGCCAAGGTTTTAAAAAATGCAATTGTATGTTACTATGACTTTTCGAAGCCTCTTTCGAAAGATTTCCAAAACTGGTCAACACTTAAAGGAAAAGAGATTAATTATCAACGCCACACTTTGAAAAAATATGAAGGCCATTGGCGACAGAACTCGTAATTTTGAACTTCGGTCAAGCGACGAGGAGGAAACCTTAGCTGGTACCCTTTTTCTCAAACTTCCTCACCATGCCAAAGGGAGAGCTTGGAACCTTGACGGAGTTAAAGTACATCAACCCCTTATCACGACGGGTCTTTAGTAGCTTCAGGCCTCGAGCCCACGACTCGACGAAAGCATCGCTGGCCGCGAGCTCGTGGCCATGACTATTCGGCGACCCCAGCCACGAGTGAAAAGCGAAGGAAACCCAGAATTTTTATAGGTTTTACTTCAGTTATGGTGATGTAGTGATCATCTTATGGCTTAGCGGCCGATGTGATGTGATTGTTTGCACTTAGAAGCAACACAAAGGCTACTGGCGACGGACCTCATAATTTTAAACCTCGGTCAAGTGGTGAGAGCAAAACCTGAGCTGGCACCTCCCTTTCCAAACTTTCACACCAACAGGTGGACTTGAGATCTTCACCAGATTTAACGTGCATCAGGCCCGATTACTCAGTGGGTCTTTAGTGGCATCAGGACTCGAATCTACGATTCGACGAAAACGCCTTTACGACCGAAGGAAATCTGTATATAAAATATAAAAAATGCGAGTTTTGTTCTTTGTATGTAGTGTTATTAAAAAAATATGTGGTAAAGCAGTTTTATACGATCGTTTTAATTGTTTCTTGTTCATATATATATATATATATATATCATATATAAAGTTATATATATATATATATAGTATATATATATATAAATATATATATATATATATATATATAGACATAAATAAAGATTACTTTTTCTCCTTTGTATTTAAAGCATAGATTAACAAAAAAAAAAAAAAAAAAAAGACATATACATCAATAAATACTAATTGCAAAATCCTGACGACTTCTAAAATTTCGCTTTTTAGCATACTTAATATAAATTTAGAGAAAAGCTTTTTAAAAACGTTGTGTTTTGGACTGATAGAAAAAAAAATGGAATACTACGAACAATTTTGAAACCAAAAATTTTTCTACTTATTTTAAACTTCACCTTTTTCCAAAGCATTTACAATCTATGGTGTTACACGACATCGATTAAAAGCAATATCGCCATAACAAATACAGTACATAATGTAGCTATGAATTAGATTTGGACTCAAACCAAACGAACTTCCGTAAAAACATTGTTTTTCAACCTTTTATTAGTTTTAGATCCCACCCTAAAAGAAACCTTTCTTCTACTCTTTGAATAATTCATACTATGACAAAGTACCTCAAAAAGTAAAACAGCAGCGATAACAAGATCATCGGATTTATATTCCGAATTTTTTTAACTTCTTTTCCGCGAAAACTGGCAAAGGTCCAGAGAACTACCTTATGATTGTTACGTGTAATATTTTTCAACTTCCCCCATGTAGTTATGCCGTACTTCCGAGTCGGTACCCGTTAACCAACTCTAACGACTGCTTTGCAACCACCTGATAGCAGCGGCGGCAACTAAAATAAATGTAAAAATCGATAGTAGGGGGCTTTTATACGATACACACACGCACCTCATTGGGAAAAAGCACTCCCGTCAACCTACGACACTGATCACACCGACTACTGGATGTTTCGATACAAGAAAATTCTTCAGTCGGGACACAACTCAACTGAGAGACCAATCGAAAGAGCACTCGTGACGGTATTCCGTTAATTAGTAAACTTAAAAAGGACTTTGAAAGTTGAATGGTATCTTATTGGCATTTGAAGTAAACCGGGAATTAGATTTCGAGTTATTTCGATAATCACTAAAACAAAATGGGGTGTTCGAATACTAAAGCTTTTCCGGGAGCAGCTGGAATGGAAAATAATGGCACTTTGACGAATGCAATGAATGTTTTGAATACCATAGATCCTTCGCAAGTTAAAGAAGAAGGCGACAAACTTATGAATCAAGCTAAGGAGGAAGGTGAAAAACTTGTCAATGAAGTGCAAGACGAAGGGGAAAAACTAATAAATCAAGCACAAGAAATAATAGGTAAGAATCGAAAATTTAGTTTTTTATAGTCCATTAATAGTTATGAAAGTAAAATTTATAATTATATAAATGTAGGGTATATAGATATATTCAAATTATCATGATATAATTGTAATTAAATATGTCTTAGCTTCTAAAATTACAATATTTAAGTTATTAATATTTTACACCGAATGAAAGCTCTTTACAATTTAGTTGAAGTTAGCGTTCAAGTCGTCTTAATTTATTATCTCGTAATTACTACAAACTAAAATATAATTTTTTACCCGAACATTATCCATCCTCTGTGAAATAGGTTACGGATTTTAAAATGAAAAGCAATATTTGTTTTATGTTTTAGTGTTTTTATAACATAAACAGTAATGCCTCAGAATAATAATTTCTGCTTGATATTAAAAAAACAATTACTGCTGTAAATGCGCAATACTGCTCTTATTTCATGAAATTAGGATTAACAATTGTTTTAAGTCGAGTTACATTATCTTTAACTACTGGATTCCTCTCATTGTAATTCCATCTGTAACCTATAGTATTCTTTCATGTGTCATAATTTCTCCTCAGAATGAGCAAATACATTTAGAGCCTGTTGATCAAATTGATAGAAGAAAGCTCCAAATGTCAAAAGTATATGGATTATTTTGCAATCTTGTTTTCTAAATGAATTTTCGAAAATATCAATAGGTAACACATTTTGGGAATCAAGATTTCCATTGGGAAAACAATTTAAAAATTGTATCGTATTGAAAATTGATTAAGTGATTAAAAATTGTAAAGGAATTCGAATAACTGAATGTTCCAACTCTATAAAAAATGAGGTCTCTATTATGGTATTGTATTTCGAAATGATCTTTTGAACTTTGTTACACTTCTGAATATTTTTTCATGTCGGATGTGATAAATTATAATGATGAATTCTTATGAATTGACGTGATGAAATTTATGCAATAAAGACTTAACTTAAATTCTAAGCAATTATATTACTTTTTCGAACCTTATACATATTTTTAATTTCATATTGATTTAAAACAACATTCCTTTCGTAATCCATATTTTCATTTATTCCTAACCTTCTACTTGCAAGAAAACGTTATTCACGTAATAAAATATTTATAATTTCGTTCGTGTGCAACATTCCACATTTTTTTTTTTTATCATTTTAAAATGGTTTGTTATGGATCCCGTTTATTTCTTCAAATAAAGCATTAGCGCTTTGCTTCAGTGTACAACTAAATTGCTCGATAAAATATGAAAACTTAATTCAATGTTTTGCTCACTTTAGAATTGTGTAATGAATACAATATGATACTGTACACAATTAAACGCATGGTTCTAGCTGATGAATTTTGGAAGTTCCATTCATAATGAACTATTATTCTCTGGTAATTATGATTGTTTAGTCATCGGGATTAAAAGAGAACACGGGATCAATTGATCATGACCATATTTTTTTTTGATACTTTTTTCGCAAAACTAATATTTTGAATTGCGTCAAACCATTACCTTTTAAATAGTGAAACCTATTTCAGTCTGAAAAAAATTGCGCATCTTAATTTTCCCTAAATATTTGAGACTTTTGAGATTTAAACTTTACCGTCAACGTATTTTCTATTCCCTATTTCGATTTTCGTGTCCATCTTTTTTACAATTTTTTTTACTTACTTCAAATAGTAAGCCGTTTCGGTCTAATAGTTATGATATTGGTTTGCCGGTTACTGATATCAAGGCTTAAATTCTAAATAATTAATGGACTATGCTGTTTTTTACTGGCTATATCCTTGCTTCAGTTGATTTATTTCGGCCTAAAGCTTCTTTAGAATTCCATTTACTTTGATTGTGGAATATGGGTATCAATCGTGAAGTGTCCTTGCCCAAAATAATAATAAAAAAAAAAACTAGATTGGGTGTTACTTTTGGAATAACCCTATTTGGTGTCAAGGGTTGAATTAGCAGATCCATCTTGATGCAATTACTATAGATCAAACCCAAAAATCTTGAACATATTGATGATTGAACATTTTTACCTGAGTAGACTCGTAAGCTTTCAGCAAATTTCATACTTTCACAGGAAGCTAATCAATGAAAAAAATCCTTATGAAAGTTAATATTGTTTTAATATTTAATTACGTGTATTCGTTTAAAAGGCCAAGTATTCAAATTGTTTCTTTGTTCTCCTTTCTCGCAGCGAATGCATGAGTTCCCTCAATTATAAAAGTTCACAAGACATTTCTCCTGTCTCTGAATTTTCTCTGGATTTGATCATTTCGAATAAATCCTGAGAACAAGTAAAACTTTATTCCTTTCCTCGAGTACCCCTCCCCCTTCATTTGTACTTGTGGCCGCGGTAGCCTAGTGGTCATGGTTTCGGATTCGTGGCCGGTGGTTTTCGTTCAGTCCCGGGCTCGAGCCTTTGCCACTAAAGATCCGCCGTGTAGCCGGGACTGATGCACGTTCAATCCGTCGGGGCCCAAAGTTCTCCCGTAGACGTGGTGTGGAAGTTAGGAGAGGGAGGTGTCATCTCAGGTGTCGTCCTAGTCACTTGACTGAGGTTCAAAATTATGAGGGGACGATGCCAATAGCCCTCGTGTTGCTTCTAGTGCGACTTTAATAAAAACTAAACTGATTCATTTGTTCTTTTTTTTTTTTTCCCTTGGGAGGTATTCTAATCTTGTTAGTGATGCATGAACTTCGTAAATAAAACTTCAAAGTCTGCAATGTCTATTTTGGAGAACGTTTTATTTTACTATGTAGACATCTAGATTGATGCGAAATCGAATTTTTTAATGCACAGAACATGTGTAAAAGTAAAAAGTAATATCATATGTTAATATATTCAAGAGATTATTTCTTGGAGAATCTTTTTTTTTTTCGAAATGTTAAAAGTACATTTTATACGCATTTTTATGTTAATTTATTTTTTCTTATTGATGTAATAGCTGGTATATTGATCACGCTACTAAGAACCATGGCGTCTCAGCCTTGGCGCATTGAAGAATCGATCAGTATCTAAATGTTTTGAAGTTTATAAGTTATATATTCATGCGATACTATTGAGTTTTTACATCTGGCACAAGTTAAATTGCCTTCTGTTTTTTTTTTTTTCATATAACATTTGAATTTAAATCATAACTCGTTCAGCTTTTCAAGCATGTCGCTTCTTTTGATTTGATTATAAATGAGAAATTTTTGAGTTAATTTTTCTTTTTAGGCTATGTGCATTTCTGTATTCTAAAAGAATTTATTGTTATAACATTGAAAAATCCGTAGAATTAGTTTGGATTACTTTTAATTACTCAATTCACATAATATTAAACGAAATACTTAATTATAGTCTGTTATAGAAAAAGAAACTAGTTTCCATTTTTAAGTTGAAGACTAGGTATGTGTTATAAGAAATTGATATTTATAGCACTTTGAATTCTTTTATTTGGTCGCGGTTGCTAAATAGTCGCTGACTTGCGTCCGGTTGTTTTTGTCGAGTCGGGGGATCAAGTTCTGATGTCGAGACCCACCGTGTAGCTAGGCTAATGCATTCCAAATATGTCATGGTCCTAGGTTCTCTTGTGACGTGGTGTGGAAGTTTGGAGAAGGTGCGAACTCTGTTGTTGTCCTCGTCACTTGATCAAAGTTCAAAATAACAAGGTCCGTCGCCAATAGCCCTCGTTTTGCTTCTCATTGCGACATTAATAAGCAATCGCAATACAAGTATCCATTTAAAATTGCTTAATCCGATTCAAAGAATATGCAATCTTGATAATGAATTACAAATTTGATAAATTTTGATAAGTTCGGAAATATTTTTAAATTCAAAAATTCTAATTTTTGAAGAACGGAATTAAATAATTCAAAGAATCAATTATGGAATTAATTTATTGTGCTTGCAATTCAATACACATGTTGTCTCGATTATCTTTAATTTTAAAACAAATTTTAATACTCTTTCGTGTCAGAATTCTAAATTTTATCATTTAACTATAAAAATAGATTAAATCTATTAATATGCAGCATATTTTGTGTGACAAATTCATACTGATAAAATTATTAGTATTGGTATCCTTAAATGCAATTTCAAAATTGAAAGATTATTGCATGGAAATATTTTATAAACAATCGCAAAAGTTGCGAAAGTTGAATCTTTAAATGATTGAAACTTTTAATTTATACTATTCATTGGAAATTCAGCTTGTGCGAGAGTTTCAATTCACTATTAAACATAGCGATAGGATTCATTTTACAGAAGTAGTTATACAAATGTGTATATTTAAGTTTTAAATTTTATAATTACAAAGTGGTTTTTAGAATTCGCTGAGTCAAATGTTCATGTCTATCAGCTTCAAAAGTACTAGAAAGTCTCATTCTTTTTATGAACTATCTCTAGATAGTTTCTGAAATCGAATATTTTTGAAAAATATTCAACTGTTTTTTGTGCAAATTTATTTTTTAAAAAATTCATAAGTAATTTTCATGTTTGTATATAATTTAACTTTTTCAAATCATATTAATCGTACTTTAGCTAGTATTTTATATTGCAACAATTTTTATTACAGCAAAAATGCCAAAGTTAATTTCTTAAGGACATTGTTTCTCTAGTGAACACAATATTTCTTAAAGATTTGTGCTTGCCCACAATTTTTTAAAGGGAAATTTACAATAAAGGAATTTAAATTTAATTTAACGCCCAAATTCTATCGTATTTATTTAAAGAATCCTAAACTTTACAAACTTAACAATTTATCTGAAAATTATAAATTTTCCCAACATATAGAAGCCGCGGTGCCTAGTGGTCATAGTCGTGGACTCGCGTCCGAAGGTTTTCATTGAGATGTGGGTTCGAGCTCTGATGCCACTAAAGACCCGCCGTGTAGAAGGATCTATGTTCGTTAAATCTGTCATGGTTCCAGATCTTTCTTTTGATGTGGTGTGGAAGTTTGAAGAGGGAAGTGCCATCTTGGCTGTCGTCTTCGTCATTTAACCGAGGTTCCAAATTAGGAAGTCCGTCGCCAATAGCTCTCGTATTGCTTCTACTACGACGTTATTAAAACCAAACCTGCCCCCTCCCCGCAGTATTCATCGGTCGTAACCCCTTCCGATTATCACTTATTCCATTCAATAGCGCATTGCGTGGCTTAGCAGCGCTTTTCTTATGAATGGGTGCGATGAATGAATGGGTAGAAGCGGACTCACGACCGGTGGTTTTCGTCGAGTCTGGGGGTTCGAGCCTTGATGCCACTAAAGACCTGCCATGTAGCTGAGGTTGATGCACGTTAAATCTGTCGAGGCTCAATGCCCTCCCTTGGTGAAGTGAAGAAGTTAGAGGGAGGTACCAGCTCGGGTGTTATAATTGTCATTTGATGGAGGTTCAAAATTACAAGATCCGTCACCAATAACCCTCTTGATGCTCCTAGTACGACGTTAATAAAACCAAACAATCCATTCTTATGAAGATACTAAAATTTTTGTCTATTCTTGGATAGCCACAAAAGACGTATCGTTTTTTCGATGGGAAATTTATTTTCTAGAAAGATGAATGAAAGTAGTGGTTAATGATAGGCAATCTTTTTAGCTACATGTTGTTTATCACATACTTTAAAAAAGCACTAATTTTCACAAACAGCGAGAATTTATTTAAGATCCTAATATATACACAAGTTAGTTTACAACTAAATGAACGAATGTTTGGCGCAACATTGTTAAAAATGGTCATTGCGCCTCTAAATCCAGCCAATGTAAACCTTTAAACAAATATTACAATTAAAGAAACTCTTCAGAAGGTTACGCCAACATTAGAATTATTTTTAAATTTCTATATTTCTGCGAGTGAAGGTAATTTATAGAGAGCTTTGCATTTATATATACAACAAATTATTATACGCAAATATATAAATATTTTTTCCGTATATGTTAAGTTTCAGGATACTGATGTAAGAATAAAGTAACCACACAAACACTCGAAAACATTCTGATCCAGAAATTAGATTGAATTAATTATAGTTAGATTATTTTAATTTTTCAATAATGCTATCGAAAACAAACAAAAATCCATACAGCCCCCTTCTCGACACTCCTCTGCTTACGGTCTAGCTAGCGTCTTCCCATTTATGAAGCGGACATCTCATAATTTTTCAAATATCATTTTTACACTTTGTAACACTATTTACTTCCTTTATAAAATGAAATTCGATGTCTTTAATCTGAATAACAAATTTCGCTGTTGGTATCATCTAGGATCAATGACCTGTTCTACTGGTACAGTAATCGTTTTCCGATTGAACCACTAGGTTTTTATGGACTTCTGTGAAATTGCTAAGTTGCTGTATTTACTAGAGTTAATTATGGAGATAGTTAAATTGACGTGTAATGCAACTTATATATTTGGTATGGGATGATCTATCGGCAATTCACTTCAGTTGGTTCGTCCATTTTATGATTTAAAATTACTTTTATTCCTTGAAAATATTTCAACATTCTACCACTTGCCTTCCCTTACACGATTCATCACATTTTAATTATGTGTCCTGTTTTTAATCATTGTATTTTTTTTTCTCAATCATCTATTTTTTACACACCTGTCTTGTTGGGGGGGGAACCCCCCCCCCCACCATAGCTTATTTAAGACATATTGGCCTTTTACACCAAATTTGAATTTTTAATTTTAAACCTGTATTTCTACTTTCTGTGAATTTCTGTTTAAGAATTATAAATTTTAATTCATTTTAACAAATGTTTGGCGCAGTATAAGACTTGCGCCATAAAACCTCATAGTCACTCACTCACTATCACTTGCCTTTTACGATAAACAAACTTCGTTATCAATTATTTTTATAACAGAAACTGCGATGTTTTCCAAATTTCTGTTTGAAATTCAAACTTTTTAAATTACACTTTGAAAATGAGTTGCATGCTTGTCTGGAAATATTTTTGTATAACAGATTTCGTTCGGTTAATTTTTCAGGAAGTATCTGGTTTGTTCTACTTGCCTATCATAGCAATGTAATGTATTCCTGTCTCGGGCAATTACAAATAGAAATAATCAATGATAAGTGGCTAACATAAAAAAAAATGAGACTTGTTCATATAAATCCCCTTCATGAAAAGAAATTACTGGTACATTTAGAAATAAAACCTTTATTTCACTTGTTCGAGAATAGAAGGTTCGTGGACACGGTAGCCATGGTCGCAGACTCTCTGCCGGCAGTTTTCGTGGAGTCATGAGTTTGAGCCCTGGTACCACAAGACTCGCCATGTAGTCGGAGCTTATGAACGTTGAATCTGTCGTAGCTCAAAGTCCTCCCGTTGACCTAATGTGGCAGTTTGGAGAGGGAGGGGCCAGCTCTAGTGTCATCCTGGCCAGCTCTAGTGTCGTAGTGAGGTTCAATATTGCGAGGTTTGTCACCAATAACTCTCGTGTTGCTTCTAGTACGATGTTATAAACAATCGCATCACATCTCGAGAATAGATTCTTCCCAATATCATCTTGGGAAATAACGGAACACGTAAGTTGAATCAAACTGGACCTTTAAAATCCTTTGTGTAGTATGAAGAACAAGATATCGGTTCAGATGTCTTCATTATTTAACATTGGCTTTGATATTGGGAGGTTTTTGTCGGTGATTGTTGCAATAGGATGTTAATTATAAAATAAGTGAAAGATTTAACCGTTTGAAGAAATGTAAGCGTTTTTTTGACACACTAAAGAATGCAACATTCTTAAAATAAAGGGAAAATAAGGTTGGTGGTTTTCTAAGATTCAATAAGAGTTTAGCTAAAATTATAATCTGATCCTTCAGTCGATTTCTCAAAATTTAGAAAATTTCTTCAGTAATAGATTTACTAACTTTCTTAATTTTGATTTCAAAAATTTATTCTAAGGAAATTTTGAAAGCTATTTTATACATGTTACAATTAGTTACCTTAAGACTTTCGTATTTCAGTAAAGTACTAAGAAATTTCTTTCAAAACAATCTTTAAAAATTCCATCAGTCTTGCATTGAGATTTTACAAATTTGAATTATTTTCTTACCTTGGCTGCGAAACATTAAAGGCGAATGGAACGCTTCCGATCGTTTTACCCCTGACAAAACGTTCTTATTTTAATCTTGAAGAAATGATATGAAAATAGGTTAATAGCAAAAAGATTAAAAAAACGATAAATCGATCGCAAGGAGGGTTTGTATCAGATTTCGGACATTTAAGGTAGAAATCGGAATCCAGAAAGAAGCGGGTACTCTTCAAAAAGAGAACATTGCTTCTTAAAATGGTTTTTGAAAAATGGATTCTTATAGCTTTCCAAATTTTGAATATGTATTTTAAGAGTTAAGAAAATCTAAAGTGAAGGTTGTGCAGTAATAAATTATAAAATGACTTAGCATAGAAAAAGTATAACTACCGAAAAATATTTAATTAGAAATAAATTAAAGCACACTAAAGTAATCGCTATATCTACATCTTGGTTAAAGTTTCTTGCGATTTTATATAATGGCAGAACTTCAAATTTAGGATTTTAACTGGACTTGGAGACATTTTATATAATTCTATCAGTAGTTAAAATTAATATTGCAGGATGTTGCAACAAGAATAAACAGCATGAAGACTAACATGGTCTCTAAGCAATGAAATCCCAACGGGATCGCGTGTTAAAAGGCCATGAAAATGAGATCTGAATACACTAAAATATTAAATAGGATGTGTGGGTGGTGTTGCTTCTGGATGAACTCTAATTTTAATCTAATTAGAATGAAACTATTCAATACACAGTCAAGTGAGACTATGTTGAAATAAGTACTCTTGTCTTTATCAAAGTATTTCTCTGGTGCTTAATGTACAACTTTTTGGCTGTTGGGAAAATTGCGACCAAATAATTTATTATGCTAAGATGTCTAATTATTTCATCTTCTCTGGACCCCAGTAACTTCCGAAAAATGAAAGAAAATTCAACTTGTCGTGAATTTTCCCCTAGGGATTTATCATCTTTTTTTTTTTTTTTTTTTTAAAGTATGAACATCATGATCCCTTAGTCTCTGGATTATTGTTTAGTATAAAGTTCAAGAAGAGAGGGAGAAACTGTCTCTCTACTACATTTATTACAATCTCTAGGCTCCAATTATATATATAAATTACTATTTATATTATTTTTAACGATATAAGGACCTCCAAAAACAGCCCATACATTCATTATCCTACTTTAGCGGTCAGGAGAACTAAATACATCCTAAGCAAGGGGAAAACCCTTACGCGATCAAGAATTAGATGTAATCTGAAGTATGTCGCATGCGCTATTGCTTTAGATGAGACACGAGACTCCTGGCAATATTCAAATGTATTTCTAACAGTCCCCTAGAGATCTTTTTCGTTCCACTGGTGTTTACTATATTTGATAAAAAAAAAAAAAAAAAGGGTGACTCGCACCCACACAGGACACCTTAGTGATCCCTCTCCATTTTATAATATTCTCGTCAACCAATTTCCTCCCCCCCCCCATAATTTCTAACGTCTAGATCATATACATTGTTTGGCACAGCATAGCTAAATTTGGTTCTTGGTTCATAAAGATCAAATTTTTCTCGTTCTTCGTGAATTTTGAGAACCGGAATTACTATTTTATTTTTCTAGTGTAAGAGGAGGAATTACTATTGAATTTCGTTTCAAATTAAAATTTATGAATTTCAGATTTTGAAGAAGCTGAACAAGCAACTGCTGAAATTTTATACCCATTTCAGGGAATGATTTGAGTTTGAATGAAGTGAAACGTAATGAAATGTAAACAAAATTGGTACAACTTATGTACAGTAATAGTAAGAAATACACCCCCCTTTGTTTCATTTATAATATATTTTATGTAAAATATATTATTGACTTCTATTATAAGGTAAATTTGAAAATTACGAGCTTATTCAAGTAGAAAATTTAACATTGCATGCATTAAAATAAAATGTAACAAAAAAATTAACTTAAATGGAAGTGCATCAAATTTTATGCGTCAAAAAATTAGACAGAGCGATAAAGTATTAGATAACAAAATAAAGTGAATAAAGTAGCAATTAAATACTTTTTCTGCTCTCCTATGAAGTTCATCTATCCGAATTTAATCTTCCACGTTTAAATGCCCTAAACATTTTGCGAAATTTTCGCATTTTTTTTTTTTAATGATAGTGTTTTTCACGTTTTTATTCGAAAGGGTTCTGTAGCGCATTTTTGCAACAAGATATGCCCATAAATGTTCAATGAGGTTAAGGTCTGGGGACTGCGGAGAATGACCCAAAGTCTTGGGTGCTCTATATAGTAACCATTTCTTCAGAATTTTGTAATATACATAGTGGGATTACTATATCATGCTGGTAGAACCAACTTCGTGTCACTTCAAATTTGACAATACTAGGAGGAAGTCCGTTTTAATTCGAGATTCGTTGTAGATTCGATAAAATACTAAATTTCCGAACCCCACAATCACCCTACATTCTCAGACTATAATATAACTACCTCGTATTTAATTCTTTTAACTGCATACTTATCGTTAAACTCTTCATTCTTCGATCTCCAAATTTTTGACCTCTTTTGTTCCAAAAATTTCGAATATCTTAATCATTCTATTCTATTTTAAAGATTCTATTTTAAAAATTTAAGTGCTTGTCAAGGTGCTTTCTGACAAACTGCAGACTCGTATTCTGGTTTGTTTTAGATATGGATGGCTTCTTGAGTGGAATCCTACCATGTAATCTATGCTTATTAAGCCTTTTTAGAGCACTTGAACTTATTGTATTCCTTGATGTTATCAAGATGTTTTGCAACATTCTTGCGGCAAAGTAGCTAGATTTTCTTTGACCTCTCATACTATAATTCTCACTTGTATATAATCAAGTCTAGTGTTGTCTTCCTGCTCTCTGAAATCCTACAACTGTTTATATTTGTATTTGTCCATGATTTTCTTGACCGTATAGTGGCTTCTTTGAACAATTTTTCTGATTTCACATTATGATTTTCCATTTTCTTTCCAATTTATTCTTTTTTTAACTATGTTTGTTTTCTGATGGCAAAGTCTCAAATTTTTACAAAATTTTAAATTTACTCAAGCAAAATGTACATTAAGAATTACTGATAATGTACACCCAGGTTTTTCTAACAAATTTCAGTGCTTATATATATTTGAATATTTACGTTAGTGTAAGGTGGCCATGTTCGCGGATTTATGGCAGACGTTTCTATCGTCTAGCTGTGGATTCGAGCCTTGATGCCACGAAATACCTGCAGTGTAGCGGGGTTCTTGCACGTTAAATCTAGATCTCAAGTCTCCTGTTGGCGTAGTGTGGCTGTTTGGAGAGGGAGGTTCCAGCTCGTATATTTTCGTCACTTGACTATGGTTCAAAATTATAAAGTCTCTCACCAAATAACCCTCCCATTGCTTGTGAATGTGACGTTAAGAATAAAAATAAACTAGTGATCCTTCTATATTTTCGACCGTTCTTGTGAACTATTGCTTACCTTTTTCTCCCCCCCCCCCTTCATTTAAATCACCTATACTCACTGTTTGGAGCATCAGAGGTAGATTTGTTTCTGGCGTCATAAATCTCAACTTTCACTTGCATTCACATTTATTGTGAATGTTATTCTCTACATACACGAGTTTCGAACTTCGTGTATGACGTACTTTTATCTGACATTTATCCAAAGAGGTTGACACGTGTGGTGACCGGGAATGATAGAATAGTTCCACTGTAGCTCATGCACGTCGTAAGAGGCGACTAAAATGGGTACTCAGTGTCTGGGGGTATAGCCGGGCACCCTGCCCCTGGGGATTATATCAGGGGACCTCAGGAACTTCCTTCTTTAGATAAGTACGGTCATCATGACCCTGAGACACCCTAGTGATCTTTTTCTTTTCTATGGGGTTTACTGTCTTTGGTAAACACGGGTGATGAGCCCCCCCTCCCCCCGTGTTTCCCTAGCGATCCTTCTGTATTTTCTACCCTCCTTCTTGTCAACCAATTTGTTTTTTCTTCAATTTCCCGTCTAGACCACAGTTAAATCTTGTTTGGCGCGGCATAGCCATGTCTGGTTCTTGCGCCAACAAACTTTACTCTCCATCTTATCCAAAGAGGTTAATGAGCTAATGTGAACGATAAATATATTTGTCGTATTTTCATTTCAAATCATCAGAAGTATAGATGGACGCCAAAACTTCAATGAGGCATGTATTTTTTCAATAAATGACTTTCTTACGATTTAATATCAAATCCATTAATTATGCAGATGCATTGAGTTCAATACTTTCTGTCATTTAAAACTTTATTAAATACAAATTCTATCCGGTAGTATTTATTCATGTTTAAAAAAGCAGTTTCTTTTTATTTGCTTTTGAAAAGCACTGTATGCAGTCTAAGAAAAGAAAGTATGTTAATGAGTGTAGTTTAACATGACTTTCATATCTTAACCAATTTACAAGCAATCGTATGAAGTTTAAGCAATCTTTAAAAGAATGTAATTAAAAAAAAAAAAAAAAAAAAAAAAAAACTCTTGAAAATCCACTTTCTCCTCTCTAAAAATCAATTCTCATAAAAGCATTCAATTATTTTAAGATTTGAGTCCCTTCTTATATGAGGAAATTAAAATGTTTTAAAATTAGAGATGCTTTGATTAACTTATTTCTTTGAATTTCTATTTTGCCTAGACCAGAAAACGGGAAACCTTTTTTGGGAAGGGCCAGACCGTAATATTTAAGCTTGGCTTTCCTGACAGCAAACACTATTTACATGAGCAATTCTACTCATACAACAGTAAATAAAAGATTATTTCATAAATTTTGTGCTAATGTTTTTTTTATTCGGGTTATAAAAAGGCTTATAACGAGCTTATTCGACGATGAAAGTTTTGAGGTTTTATATTTGATAGAATCTTCCCAATCTTCGAGTATATCACCGGCTCACCAAAATGAATATTAGTTAGCGTAAAGTATAAGCGTACTTCAGAGCCTCAGGATCCACAGCAGCAACTATTATCAAGAAAAGAAAATACGTTCTTAAAGTTCTTAATGCATTTTTTCACAAGTAAAACATTCCAAAGTATAAAAACGTTGCCAATGTAAACAAAGAATAAAAGACGGTTGTGCCATAAAAATCGGTCATTAAATTAAATATTAAAATAAAGGCAAACGATAAATTGAAATAATGTTTGGATACTAAAATAAAAGCAGATGATTAAATATTCAATGAAATATCTTAATGCGATGTAATAATAAACGATTTAAATATTTCGTAAGCAAACTAAATTTAATTATAATCATGATGTATAATGTCCATTTTTTGAACCTAACAACATGTATCCTGTTTCTTATGCCCACACATTTTTTATTGTGACACCATTTCCTCTAAACAACATGTTAACGCATGTTAAAGGAAACTATTGTAGTTTAATTTTTTAAAATCAGAAAGGTGTATTTTTCAAAATTAGGATAGCTATCTAGTCAAGGAATGAAGAACAGTTGCTGATATTTTCAAGCATCTTTTTACTATTAAACTCTAATTTTGATTTACAATTATTCTGTAATCTGATCAGGGCTGTGGTAGCCTAGTGGTCAAGGATGTGGACTCGCCTCTGGCGTTTTTCGTTCAGTCGTTTGTTCGATCCTTGGCCACCAAAGACCCGCCGTGTAGCCGGGGCTGATGCACATTAAATCTGTTCGGGGCCCAAAGTCCTCCCGTTGGTGTGGTGTGGATGTTAGGAGAGGGGGTGCCAGCTCAGGTATCGTCCTTGCCATTTGACGAGATTCAAAATTACGAGGTCCATCGCCAATAGCCCTCGTTTTGCTTCTAGTGCGACGTTAATAAAAACTAAACTAAAATCTGTAATCTGATCTGATATTTCATATAGAAGTTTGAGTCAAATGACATTTTGTTTTGTCTTGCGACGCATCTTTTTTAACGTGAAATGCATTTTATATATTATCAGGTAAAAGGGGAAAATAGTTATTTGGCTTATACTGGTTAATGTAATTTAGTTTTATAGCTATAATTTTTTTTGTAAAGGTTCTTGGAAGTGAAAACAGCCGACTTCAGTGTTATCCGTTGTAATAGTTAAATTTGTAAAATTATTAAGGGTTAAAAAATAAGAGCTATGTACGTGAATATTTTCTTTCTCTTATGGATATCTTATCAAGTCTATAATAAAATTACAACCATTCGCGCAAATTTTAAAGAAAAATGTAAATATAAGAAGAGAAAAATAATGGAATATCTATTTCTCATAATTTTCGGTAATTCTTTTACTATTTTCTTATTAATAATCTGCATTATATCTTTTCTAGAATTTATAGAAAATCTTTTATGCCAGTTATCTAGAAGATCGCTTTGTATTTTAACAATATTTTAATAAAGTATGCTACTAAGAATGAAATTATTTTCTTTAACTTTATATAATTCCGCTCCAAGTAGCTGATATGAAAGAAACGGGATGGAACAAAAAATTGGAAATTATGTATGGAGTAGGATTCATGGAGTAGGATTGATATTTGGTCAAACTTTATAGAGTTCGAAACTCCAAGCTCAATCTCCAGTGATCCATTGTACAGCTCTTTGACATTAAACTAGTAGATGCGGTAGCTTTAGTGGTTATGGTCTCGAGCTTGCAGCAGGCGTCGTTTCTGTCGAGTTTGGAAAGGAGGTCCCAGCTTGGGTGTCTTCCACATCACTTGACTGAAGTTCAAAATTGCGAGGTCCGTCACTAATAGCCCTCGTGTCGTTTCTCAGTGTGACGTTAATGAATAATCAATGTTAAACGAATTGATTTGTATTAAATTTTTCTTAATTGATTTTTGCTTTAAGAGATTTATTAGTGTGCTGTTAATTCTCTAAATGTATTTCATGCCTTTTCTCAAATCGAACAATTCAATAAGATGCTTTCTTTTGAAAAATGAAGTATCTTCAGTCAACTGCTGGGTGTTTTCTTTCCAATTAAATGCAACACTAAATAAGTTAAACGCGACGTCTCGAACAAAAACTTTCAATTTTGTCATTCTATCATTTTATTTTTATTCAATCAAGAATTTTTGAAATGTTAGTTCTTTTAAGTATATAAATGATACCTTTCTAGTCAGTATGATACTATGAATATACTACTTAGTGTTTATTAAACTTGGCCAGAAATTTATTGGCGACCGCAAACTTGTTTATTTGTAAATGTTAATTCTCCCATTTGGAGGAAAGAAGAAATTTTGTATAACTGTATTCGTACACACACTTATATCAAGCCTTGAAAAAAGGGATTTCTAACTTGAATACTTAACCTTAAAGGATTTGGGCCATTTTTTGAGTGATGCAAGTTTATTTTATATTATATGGATATATTTAAGGGTCTGTATTTGGATGGTTGAAAAATATTTGTTTGTTAATAAGATCATTTTATGTGTTTAAGTATTAAATTGATTTAATTTTTTTAAAAATATTAGTGAAAAGAAATTTGCACTTTTGATGACCTCAAGTGGATTTACACCACTTTCAAAGTCAAAATGTGAAAATCACTCTTATTAAATAAGGAATTTCAATTGAATTGGACCAATTTTTTATAAAATGTTTATTGAATATGTCAAACATATAATAAAGTAAATGCTTTATTTTAATATTTCATTGGGGGGAATGCTATTTTAATTACTTCAATAATAATTTATATTAATATGTGCCATTTTTAATTTTTATCATGAGAATTTTTGAATATAGCTATGATATATAGGTGGAATAATAAGGTAATAGATCCAACATATCGTTAATGCAGAGAAATTATGTATAATTTTTGACAGGAATAATGTCTTTGTGGAAAGTAGACCTATACCACTTTCAAAGTAATTATATTTGTAATTATATTCACTATAATAATTTATATCAAAATGATGAAAATTTTGAAGTATTCTTTTAGGAACTGCTTATAGATGCAAAGCTCATATCTGATTGCATTCACTGTTATTAACTTTTGTCAAAAATGGACTTGTACCACATTCAAAGAAAACGGTTCATTTTAACAGATTCATACCTATATTTTTATCGTACCATAAAAGATGGGTTGATTTCTGTAGATGAGGGTTTCTTTTACTATGTTCAAGAAATTTCTTTCAAAAAGCTTTGACAAATGACTTCAAAATCTCATCAAAATTTTGCTTTGACATTTTCTTTCATTAATAACTAAAAGAAATTTGCAAAATTTCAACATTTTGAAAAAAAAAAAAAAAAAAAAAAAATATTAATAAAAAAAAAAATTTTTAGTTTAATATTTTTTTTAAATTTTTAATTAAAAAAAAAAAAAAATTTAAAATTAAAAATTTTTCAAAAAAAAAAAAAAAAAAAACTGAATTTCTTGAGCAATGAGAGTTTGGACTGTCGTATTTTATTTAAAGTTGGATTGACTACGAATCAAAATTTTATAAGGTAAATTTTGGCAAGGGTCGCTGTATTTAACTGAATTTTTGGAAGAATCGTTAATGATTTCTCTGCAATAAGGTGATCGTGACACAAATGGAATGAAGAGTTTTTTTTTGGACCATAAATAAAAACGCAGGTAGACCTTCAGTTTCCTACATTTTTCATGGATTTAATATATTTCACACTGTCGCTTAAAAATGGTGGCACGCAAATGTACAGTCACGAAATGTTGGTTGTTTCTGATTTAACTTTTCATAAAATTTCTCACGCAAGTTTTTGCTGCATAATTGACGTTGATCTTGAAGTTTCTCAGTTATTAGTTACGAATTGTTTCTCCCATTTTTTTCGTAATTTTGTAGAATATCATGTCTATAATAAAATCATGACAAACTAATGGCGGTCTGCTGTTTTCTACTTTGACTTTAATTATTCTTCGTTTATTATAAACTTTTCTCGATAATTTGACCATTATTAAAGAAATTTCCATTTAATTGATCTAATATAACAAAAATTGAGCTGCAAATTCAAAATGAGAATTGAAATTATGAATACATAACTTGATAATTATTATCTTTGGTAATTTGAATTGAATATGGATTTTTAAATTAAGACTTGTCATTAGTGAAGATAATTTTTATTTTTATCCAAATTCGAATATTTTGCAAACTGTATTGATACGCTTTTTTGGATATTTATTTCTTTACAATTTCACGGAATGTTGCTTTTATAATTAAATTTTCAAAAGTGATTTCACTCACTCACTATCACCTGATAAAGCTCTTTAGTAAATCATGAAAATTTTAATGGGTATTTCCTGTTCGGTAAGCATAGTAAATCCCCTAAACAAATATTTAATTTCTGTCTCAAGCTGTCAATAACTTTATTATAAACATTTTTAATAAATTTTTGATAAGTTGGTGGTATTCTAGCAAAAGTTGGATTAACAACGCGATAAAAAATCTGCATCTGATTGAAAATTATGTCGAACTTTTTAAACTTAACAATTATAAGTTGAATCTGGCTTTTACTTTGTCACTTCTCAAATTTAAGTTTTTTCAGGTGTAAACATGGTTAAACCTTTTAATGATTGTCTTTAATAGTTTTCTTAATATTTTTTATACATCGAGAATGAACTACAGTCCAATAATAAAAATATATTCAGTTTATCCATGTATTAAAATGCATAGAATCATTTCAAAAAACTTGGGGGGGGGAAAAAAAGGTCATATGAAAAGTTTTTAAATTTTGTCTTATTACTGAACTTTTTCCTTTTTAAAACTCTTATGGCTTATATCATTCGCTGATTCCACTTCATCTTTTTTGATTGAAAAAAAATTGATCAATGGTTTCTGTAAAATAGAATACTGATTGGTGAATTTAACGTTTAACAAAACGTTCATCCTCAGATAAATTTAGCATACTATTTGTGATTGGCAGTCCTATGCAAATAAAAATTCTTTACTCGTCATTTTGCTGAAAGTTTTGTGACTGTAATATTTATAAACAACTCTCATTAATCCATTACTTAACGATTGTGAATGTTATAGAAACAATCGGGTAGCTGTAGTAAATTTGTTAAATGTTTGACACTCTTATTTTATGCATTCAATATAGTTGCTCTGGCAACCTTATCGTCAATATACCAAATGAAAAATGCTGCATTCGATATGAAAAAAAAAGCAATGGAAATATTAACACATGAAAAACATCTCAACCAACTTGAATATCTAACGGAAATCAATATTTTGTTTACGTCAAGATGGGCTGAATAGAAACTAGAATTTGTTGAAAAACACCCCGGATCACTCACGAGGCTCTCTACTAATTATACACCTTCGCTACTTAGTTTCGTCTGTAAAATATATGTCGTGCTTGGGAAAGTCGAGTTTTCTCGGAAACTGACGCATTGAATTCTATGAATAATTATAATCGATAACTACCTAGTCGTGGATGGGAAATAATTCTGAATAATTTTAATGGAATAATAACGCGCAATAAACTTCAAATTCTTAGAGGCAATGTTATTAGTGTTTAATTTGAGAAGTCTAATAACAAAATAGTTGTAGATAATTTATTAAAATAAGACTTATTGGAAATGTATAATACTTATTGATAAGTTCGCTATCTAACTTGTAGAGTAGTTTTCCAAAATTTCTTGTCTTTTTAAAAGCATGTCTTTTGAGTTTTCTATAACGATTTTTTTCTTAAACTGAGAACATTTTTCTATGTTTTGCTTACCAAAACACTTTAAGGTTGTCAAATTATGTAAGATGTCTTAACATGTTTGCTTCTATAAGGGTTTGAGAAACTTTACACTTCGATTTCACAAGTCTTAATTTCTTTAACTTTCATAACAACTCTTCCTTCTTAGTAATTAAAATCATACTTATTATAAATATGTGTTCAACTAGAATTCCGCAAATTGATAACCGAGAATGTTAATCTAAAGCCATGACCAATCGTGTTCCATTTTGATATTTAGAGGTATAACCGCAAACTCTTCATCTTCCATTAGTTTACTTAAGTTAATGCATTGCACAAATTTGGACAAGTTCTCTATATGAGAACAGCTATCAAAGAAAATCGCCCATAATTTGTATGTTTTCTTGGATCTTAATTTCATCAAAAAAGAGTTTTGGGAAAAAACGTTAAATATTTCTTTCCCATTAAACGTTTTACTATCGAACTGAGTATTTAGCGTCTTTAAGCAATTTCCCTTCATTTATAAGAATTAATTTCACATGTAAATATTCTTATTTAAGAAAACTAGATGCTATAAAAGGTAATTATCTTAAACAAGAGCTCTCTCGATCAATAAATCGGTATGCAAGTATAATATGCCAATGTCATACTTGGATAGCTTTGAAAATTAATGGAATGATTGCTACATATTTTTGAAGGAAAAAATCAGTATCTTATCCCTTATGAGCTTCATATAGCTAGACAAAATCCAAGCCCAAATAGGAGACGACTCTCCGGAACAGACCAGAGTGATGCTCGAAAACTGTTGCAATACCAGCCAAAATGTAAATATACCCGTCCAAACATTTTTGCGTACTGGTAAGAAGTAAATAATCCGTCTCTATGTAACAGACAAAAATTCTTTCACGTCTGACTCGTGTTATTAATGTTTGGGCTAAAAACATCACGAGTCAGACTCGTTTAAGTACGGGAAGGGATTAATATCCCGTTAATCTGCGTATATTTATAAGGGTTTGAGTTTTCAAATTACAAGTTCTCTCCTTTAATATCGCTTTTAACAGACTTTCAGAAGTTAACTTTTTCCTCTTGGGAAAGTTTGATGATTGCGCTGTTCTTTATTTGAGAGAATTAAAACAGATTAATGCGATTAAATTAATCTGAACTAGCTATTTTCCACAAAACTCCGCGAATAATTCTCATAAAAAAAATTCTGATACCTACACGTGTGAACTCTTATGTTCCGTTGAATGATTAAGTGGACTGGCTTCGACGTTCAAGGTAAGTGGATTGCTTCTTGAGAATTCTTTGAATGCAAAAGAGTTGAAACTTGGTTAATTCTGATTTATTCGAAAAATGTATTTGAATATATGGAACAAAATTTTCTGGTTCAAGGTGCATTCATTTCTAAATAAAGTATAAGATTTTTTTACTTTTTACTGAAACTGATGATTATATATTTTTAAGCTAAAGGAATTTAAACTTTTGGATTACTGAGTTAATTTAGAGTATTTGGATTCTGAGAAAGCAGTTTTTTTTAAATGTAGATAACTCTAATTGTCAATTTATTGAGTACAATGGATTAGTTTGGTTTTATTAACGTCGCACTAGAAGCAACACGAGGGGTATTGACGACGGACCTCCATAATTTTGAACCTCGGTCAAATGACGAGGATGACACCTGTGAGCTGGCACCTTCCTCTCTTAACATCCACACCACGCCAACTGGAGAACATTGAGCACGATGGAACTAAAGAATAAAGAAGTGTTGTAAAATTAAAACTGTAAATTAAAATATTAGAACTGAATAATTTTACTTGTGATGTAAAAAATATCATAATCTTCTTGCAAAGACAGATTGAAATCGTTAAATTTATTTTTAGATTTAAAAATGAGAACTTCAACTAAAACTTAATGGCTAATTTAAGTATTTGTAATAGAACTCTCTAAATTCTAAAGTAAACCAAAATTAATACTTTAAATTTTTTTAAAAAATCATTCTTTTTTCTTTCATGAGGATAATTCTAGATTCCTAGATCTTAGGCGTTCAGTCATAACCTTGTAAATTAAAGATTTTGAATTAATATAACTTTCGTAATTACAACTTTTAACTTTTATTAATCTTTATTTTATTAATCTTTATTATATTTATATATTTACTACTTCGATAAAGTTTAATTCTCAATCACTTCAGAGATATATTATCTTGGATTTAGTCATGGTTCTTACTATATGTGTAATAAGTTGCATTCATGCGAATTTCGTTATTCGTGTTGCAGATTTCGTAACCCAGACATAGACCTACGGCATTAAATTTGAAGAATTTCAATGTATCTTTAAAAATCAATAAGTCTCGTCTCTGTGAAAGCAGGGAAACTCCAAATGATTCTTAGAATAAGAAAATGGATTTTTTTTTCTAGAAAATACAAGTGCAGTCTTGGAATATGAAGCATGTTTTACTATTTGAAATCAATGTATTTTAATGGAAATATTGCTCCGTCGTCGGAGGTCTTAAACCAAACCTTTAGCAGATTAATTCTAGGTCAACTCTACGTTTAATCTTAATCTGCTTCGAAAGCGTAAAAACATTGAACAGCAGTTTTTTTCCCACTTAAAAATATTAATAGGAAAATGTTGCTTCTTTGAATGAATCTAATGCTAACTTTTCTTTCCAGAAAAATCTGCAGCAGCTCTGGAAAATGTGACGAATGGTAAAAACCCGTTTGAAGAAACATTGGAAAATGCAAAAAACCTTCCGACTGACGTCTCTAAAGCCGTTGAAACCGTTCTCGAAGATCCGAAAGAGGAAGAAAAGGCAGAATTGGAGATCGAGGAGATTCAAACAGTATCTGAAGAAAATGTGACCGAAGCAAACGAAGTTGAAACTCCTCCGGAAAACGAAGATGAAACTCCTGCTGAAACTACAGAGGACAATTCTCAAGTTACAATTGAAGAAGTTACACCAGAAGAAAAAGACGACTCCACAGAAACACCAGCCGAAACGAATCCTGAAGAAACATCTCCAATTGTCGAAGAACCACTGACGGAGACTAAAGAAGACGCTGATAAACCGGATGATGAAACTACCGAAGAAACTAAGGAAGAGAATGAGCCCGAGACGTCTAACGCTACTGATGAGGAGGAAAAGGAAGGCACAGGTGATGATGGTGATAAGTAAAAAGGCAATATTTACCATGTCAAATTCACTTTGTGTACATTCCTTATGTGAAGCATTCTTGTACAGTGATATGAACTGAGAAACACAAGGATCAGATTCTAAATTTATTACATTTATGTACAGTACTACTTCAGAATCAAAAAAGAAACATTCTTGTACTTATCTCTTTAAAAAAAAAATCATCCGATATTTGTAAATAACGTACTTTTCTTAGAATTCGTTATAGTTATGTAAAATGATTCATTCTGTAGACACAGCCTCAGTCATAAATGTGTCATGAATGTTTGTATCTAAGAGACTATTCTAATTGTACAAATTGCTTGCTTATTTTTTACTATTCTCTTATCGGCATCTTTAATTTATTACTTCAGTTCCTCGGAGCTTGACTTTTTATGTGTTAAAATTATCTTGGTTAATTCTTAGTGGAATTAAGTGTAAAAATACATCAAAGTACACTAACAACATTTAACAATTTTAAGATTTACGAACTAACAACTTTGTATTTTATCGTTTTACTGTTTAGCTATAAATTATAAAGAATAAATGTTTTTATGTGTTCTATGTGTTCACTGCTTGTTTTTCATTCAAAATCGACACTAACAAATGAGATGGATTGTAATGATGCTTGATAGTATCATTTTTATAATTTTACTGATAAGAAATAGATCGCCTCTTTAAAATGAAGGCTGCAATTAAAAACTGCTATTCAAATGTGAATCGGAGATATTTTCGTTATAAATAAGTTGGGGGAGGGGTTCAGCTTTCTCGAGGTATACCCTCAGGGGCTTTTCTTCAGGTAACTACGAACATCATGATCTCGAGTGCCCGCGGTAGCCTAGTGGTCATGGACTCGAGGCCGGCAGTTTTCGTCGAGTCGTAGAATCGAGCCTTGTGCCTTTAAAAAAAACCCGCCATGTAGCTGGAACTGATGCATGTTAAATCTGTCGAGGCTCAAAGTCCTCTAGTTGGTGTGGTGTGGTGTGGAAGTTAGTGGACGAAGGTGCCCTCTCTGGTGGTGTCCTCGTCACTTGACCTCGCCAAAATTACGAGATCCGTCGCCAATAGCCCTCGTATTGCTTTCAGTGCGACGTTAATAAAACCTCACCATGATCCCGAGGTAAAGAGAACAGAGCCTCCAAGTCCTTTTGTAGGGCCGTGGTAGCCTAGTGGTCAAGGTCGTGGACTAGCGGCCGGCGGTTTTCGTTCAGTCGCGGGTTCGATCCTTGGCCGCCAAAGACCCGCCATGTAGCTGGGGCTGATGCACGTTAAATCTGTTCGGGGCCCAAAGTCCTCCCGTTGGCGTGGTGTGGATTTTAGGAGAGGGGGTGCCAGCTCAGGTGTCGTCCTCGACCTTGGTTCAACTTTACCGTGAAACTTGACCGTGGTTCAAAATTACGAGGTCCGTCGCCAATAGCCCTCGTGTTGCTTCTAGTGCGACGTTAATAAAAACTAAAACTAAAACAAAGTTCTTTTGTAGTACTGTGTGAAAGTTTGAGAGTTACTAAATCAGATAGCAATTCTTGTAACTTTACCGTGATTTGGAATTGGGATGCATCTCACCAATATTTCTCCGGTTACTCTAGTGCGACGTTATTTCAAAACTTCCCGATTCTTAAGGCTGTGGGAATCCAAGACAAACGGTACGTATGATTTGTTTGTTTATGGTCTGTTTACAAATATTTGGTCGCCAATGGTGAAATTTTAAAGGCTATTTTTTTAAAATTGCTTGCACAAAATGGTCATAATATGAGGCATAAAACTAAACCGATCGTCAATTAAAAAACCAGAAGAGGAAGTCAAGTGCTCAAAATTGGATTAAAATTATAGTCGTATAGAATCTGTTGTTGTGTGTCAAATCTTATATCTAAAAATTTTCGGGAAGCAAGATGTGTAAATTAACTGATCTGTTTATTTTCTGACTTCAGCTCTTGTCCATAAATCAAAGTTTGCGATTCTTATCGCCTACTACATACTGGAAAGCATTAATCAAAACTTAAATTATTAAATGAATCATTATGCAAATTAAAGTCAATGAGGGCCTTAAAATTTCAAGTCAAGAGAACGGGGAAGAAATTGAGTTCTTTAAATGTAACTTTTTTACTACTCTGTACTTGATTGCGGTTTAGAGCTATGAAGTCATTTGCCAATAGATCTAGTGTACCTCTGAAGGGACATTAATCAAAATTGGGGTGGTGGTAAACATCTCGCTTTCCGACTTGTTATGTATTGTATTTTTTCACCTGGAACCTTATGAATACTAGCTCAACTGAAATTTCAGTAAAACAATTTAAAGTTTCAAGTACAAATGCATCTCAAATATTAAATACGAATCAAGCTGTATTTCGTAACAAAAAAAAAAAAAAACATTCAAAGTACCTTTTAATTAGAGAAAAGATTAATTCTTATAATTGAATTATCTTGTATTTAAATATGTATATCGTGTAGCATTTTCTAGTGCTTATAAATTTTAAACAATACAAGCTATTCATACAATGTGTTAATTCTTTTTCTTTTTTTTTAAAAAGAAATTTCTTTGTTTAGAGATTCACTTTTAAAAATTTATTTAAAACTATTTGATTTTACTTCGAAATAGCGAGATTCATTATTCGAAATTGCGAAATTCATTATTTATAGCGCGTCGAGCTCTAGTACGACAAAACACCTATCTTTAGTAAATTAATTAGGTAATACTATTAAATCAAAACTAAAGTTGAATGCTTGTTTGATAGCAGAGAACACACTCTCTCTATAGTGTATCCTACTGATTTTATGCCATGGATATAATTCACATTAAAGTCTGCAGCCGAATAATTTTAATGTTTAAGGTTATTGTTCTGTATTAATACAAAGGTTTATTAGAACAGAACAATAACCAGCTCTTATTTTTATAATGAATTAAGGAGAATAATGTGAAATAAAATTAATTCTGAACCAAAGGTAGGTTTTTAATAAGTAGAATGGAATTATATATGAATTCGTATATGTTGAGAATCGGGTAAATTTAAAATATTAATTATAACAAAAGTGCATAATTTTCCTTATATTTTTAATTATCCCTGTAACTATTTATTACCTTAGTGACCCACTCTTTTTAATAAGTAGTGGTCTCGGTAGCCTAGTGGTCATGGCTTCGGATTCGTGGCCGGCGGTTTTGTTCAGTCGCGGATTTGATCCTTGGCCGTTAAAGATTCACCGTGTAGCCGGGGCTGATGCTCGTTAAATCTGTCGGGGCCCAAAGTTTTCCCGTAGGCGTAGTGTGGAAGTTAGGAGAGGGAGGTGCCAGCTCGGGTGTCGTTCTCATCACTTAACCAAGGTTCAAAAGTACGAGGGGACGATGCCAACAGCCCTCGTGTTGCTTCTAGTGCGACGTTAATAAAAACTAAACCCTTTAATAAGCACCCGTTTGATTACCGGTTATGAAAGAATAGTCCCACTGTGTGTAGCTCATGCATATCGTAAGATACTAGAATGGGTAACCTGTCCCTTGGGTTTATATCGGGTGATCTCGGAGGCTTCTTTCCTTTGGTAGGTTTGGTGTGGTGTGGATGTTAGGAGAGGGGGGTGCCAGTTCAGGTGTCGTCCTCGTCACTTGACCGTGGTTCAAAATTACGAGGTCCGTCGCCAATAGCCCTCGTGTTGCTTCTAGTGCGACGTTAATAAACACTAAACACTAAACTAAAATTCCTTTGGTAGGTACAGCCATCACTCACCGAAGAACATCAGTGATCTTTTTCTTTCCCATGGGGTTTGCTATGTTTGGTAAACACGAGTGACGCGCCCAGGATAACCTAGTGATCTTTTTTTAATTTCGACCCTCCTTGTCAACCGTTTTTTTTCAGTTTTTTCACGTCTAGGTCACATTTTTAGACTTTAACTGAGTGAGTGTAAAGCTAGTTCCTTGTTGGGTGCATAACCACATCTGGCTTTTGCTTTATTAAAAAAACTGACTCACTCATTCAGATGTCTATATCACAGTTACACTTTGGCGCAGCACAGCCGCATATGGCTCCCATGGCGTGTTGATTCTAGAGCGACGTTAATAAAACCAAACCCAATCGTCACTGCTTGAGCATACCGTAGTATTGTACAATCATCGAGTAATACGTATATGCAAAATTTCGGCTCGATCGGATGATATGAACTGGGTTGAAATTAAAAGTATAAATTCTGAACTGGAAAGGAATTTTTTAACTTATATATGAATATCGCAAGTTAAATAAAAATTTGTTACAAGCTCGAAATTGCGACAATACGAGTAGAAGATGATAGTGTAGATAAGTCCACGACAGCGATGTATGCATATCTCCCCTTCAACTCAAAAAAATAGCATACTTAACTATCGAGTATATATATAACATGTAAAACAATGATGTATAGAGTTATTGTGATGACTAAATACCATGTGTATGTATTTTGTAATGTCATATGAAAATTTATCATATGGCGCCATATCACATGAATTAGGCATGCAAATTTGGTTTATTGAGGAATATCCCAGCCTTTACTAACATTGTGAAAAACAACATACGGCAGAAGGTGGCAGTCATTCAAGTCAATATTGAGTTCCATGCTGCCATGGTCAGGTGCAATACTCCCGAGTTACTCTAGCGGTCTCTTTCTTTCCCACTTTGGTAAACGATTATGATGTGCCCCCGGGATACTATATAAATCCTTCTATATTTTCGATCCTCTTTGTCAACCAATTTTTTATTACTTTTTTTAAAATTTTTCTGCACGTCTCGATTACAGCTTTACCTTATTTGGTGCAGCATGGACACATCTCGCTCCTGCGCCATAAAAAAAAAAGCTATTACTCACTCACCAGGTGCAATACCGCGACTAAATCCAGATACTGAATTTTGTGAACATATTGAGCATTTACGCTGCAATTCCCTCACTGCGGTAAATATTATTGTGTGGTAAGAGCTACATTTCTGACCGCATATCTTTTTAAATAGCATTTTACTTTCGCAATAAACTTTTGATATGCAAACATAATAAAATACTTTTTCAAGGTAGGTAAGCTATATAAGTTCACAAATAATTATACTATTGGTAAAGTTACATAATCAAGATGTCATCAGAGCTCCTGTTGTCCTATATGGAAAAGATTTGATTCATTTTTTTAAAAATAATTATCAAACGCGTGTTCTAATAATGTGAAAAAACAGTTAAACACCGTATTAACCTAATTGTAAGCTATGTTACTAACTACAATCTTAACTAAATAAACTTAAACTTCTAATCATACTTGGATATTTTGATTAACTATTCTAAGCAAAGGAAAATTAAAACTAACATATCACTAGACACCAAAAAATTGAACTTTCTGATCTATTTAAACTGAACTTTATTAAAATTGATATATACAGTGACATCAGAAGGATTTTACAATAAGAAAAATAGAAGATCAAAATTAAAGCTATAATACTGTTGAAAAAGCTATATGTAACCACTTATGCAGAAAGAAGAAAAATAGAACGTCAATTTATGCAAATACGCAAGCAATGAGAAAAAATGTGCTTATGTTGAAGCATATGTACACATTTACACAATGTACAATATGCTCCAGAAATCGTACAATTTTTTATTTAAAGTTATAAAGCAATAGAGACTTTCAGAATACAATACAGAAATAAATCTTCAAAAAGTTCAATTAAATTTATTTTTATATTTTAAAGATTTCTAAGAAAAATAGAATCTCCAAATTTTAACCGAAATGTAAATAAGCGGTAGAAAGAATGCCGTGAACAGAGGCAAAAACAGATTTTATATAAAAAGAAAAAATTACATCCATTGCAAGACGAACCCATAAAATAAAATATTTAAGCGTAGTTTCATTTTTTAAAAAAATGCCAAATAAAACATATAAGTATTGGGAGCAACATAACGCATTTTATTGGAGACGGTACTCTTAAGTGAATAGAGAATGAAACACGAAGAGATCAGCATCCCCAACAGATCCGCAAAGGCAGTTAGGATTAGTTTTTAATTTAAAATCTTTGTAAATATGAGAGAAACAGGTAAGGTTTAGTTAAAAACTAGATTACATATTTTGAACAAGGGTTAATTTTAACATTAGGGTAGGTAAGTACTTTTTGACCCGTTGCCCAGAAATTTTCCCAATTCTCGAAGTTTATTTTTTAAAATTCTTTTGACATAAGAGCGGAGACAGGTACACTCGTCTCCTCATCACTTGCAGTTGCGACTTTGGTGTAGGTATCTAGGAGAGAGAGGTGTCGCCTTCACCACTTGATAAAGGCTCTAAATTACTAGATGCATCGCCAATAGCTTTCATATTGCTTCTAAGTGTGTCGTTAATAAACGATTAATTAAAATTGGTAGAGCTAACAGCCATATCATTATAGTAGCTCTGTCATATGTGTGATCTTTGACCCAGATTAAATTATAATAATTACAGAAAATTTATTTTTAATCAAAATAGGTTGATTGACTGGTGAAAATATCAGGAAGGGATTTTGATCCTAAACTCTTAGTAAAAATATGTTTTTAGAATATAGTTAAAAGTTGATAGTATTTAGAATACTACTAGATATTTTTAGAATATTATGGATATTATAAAACTAGATATGTTTTAGTGAATATTATAGATATAATATTATTAGTTACTACCTAACAGTCGGATAAATTTATTGCGTATATCTCTGCTTTAAAATAGTTTCATTATGTCGAAGTTTAAAGAGATAAGTTCTGTAAAGAATGTCCCCGGAAGAAGAGACACACAACCAGCACAGTCTCAAACTCGATCCTAGATCCATCAGCGTACATCTCCTACTTCGAAAGCTCTTCCAACAAATTATTGGAAATAAGTATAATTTCGAGTTTAATTGTATGTAATAAAATATGGTAATTGTCAAAACGAGGATTGATAAAACTAGAGTAGTTAATATTACGTGCAATCTAAATTTTTTTTAATTTCACATATAGATTTTATTTCCTATGAGAAAATTGAAAGCATCTCTCTCGGTAAGGGTTGTGTCATACGATTTTGTTAATTTTATTAAATAAATCGTTTGATTTTCATTTAGATATTTGTTGTGAAGGGAGTTCGCCCCCTCCCTCCTTCGCGCCATAATTTGCAATTGTTTTATTTCTGTGTGGTACAACAACTTCAGGATATTATTTTCTTGAGTAAGATATAAATATCGAAACGCGATAAAAATAAGAAGACATTTAATGAGTTTCTTAATGGGAATGGTTGTGAGGATCTGGATAGTAAGCTATCAATGCCCCCTTTGTCCCTCGATAGATTAGACAAAGTGGACCAGGCACTCAACTACAATATTTGAATTTACTCTGACGAGGATCGCAATGCAAAACTTTCTATCTCTGCTCCAAATGTTAGAGAAGAAACTGGCTTCTTCGAAAGGGTACAACAATCATTACTAGATGCTTCCAGGCCTGTATTGGCGATGGCAGCACATTTGAGCACCCTTGATATAATTATTAATATAATGAAATGCTTTAGTCATTTTCTCAGCAATTCTTGTTCTTCCAACAGCACTTTTCCTTTCCGATCTCCCCCACCTCTTTAAGTTGGTTTCATGAGAGTTCTGGGACACCCTGTACACATCGGCATCACTAGAAGTTATTTTTCGGTTAAAAATATAGATGTATAACAATTTTTGAAAATATAAAGGTGTATTATAGGAGTATTCTCGTATCATTTAGAAATTTGAAATAGTACCGACCAATTTATATTATCAAAAACCCATTTGATATTGATTTCTGTTAGAAAAAGTATGAAAATAATTTCTAAGATTTTTACTGTTATATATATGTATAGCATTGGTGCAACTGAAATTTTCTCAAAAATCATATTGATTAATATGGAAGTTATTATTAGGTTACCCAAGGTGAAAACGTTCTGTGAAAAAAAAAATTCTTTCTAGAGTTTATCCAAGTTTTTACTAGTGGCTAAGTGGTCGGTACGGATTAGCAGATGACGGATCTCTGAGTATGGTTTTAGTAAAAATTTTATTTTAGTATTTTTTAATGTATTTTAGGGAAATAAAATTTTTACAGAAGTTTGAAGTCTCAGTAATAAATCATGGATGATGAGAATACACAGTTTTCCAGTTTATGAATAGTCGATGAGATGAAAAAGCAGGTGCTTTACCAGAAGGAAAGTTTTATCAACATAAATGATTACATCGTTATAATTTAGTCATGGTATGTTAAATTATTTCATTGTGTTTAATGAAGATGAAAAGTAATAAGTCTATGTTTCCTTTCCGCATAACGCGAGACTCATTTTTGCTGAAAACTAACCATGACACATTTTCATTTCTTATCGTATGATATATTCTAAAGATTATTTCAAATGAATTTTCGTAGCGAAGAAAAGCGTTAGCCAATATATGAGTTTCATCGTATTAAATCCTCCCTAAAAAGTGTATAAACTAAACATTTCCTATTTTTGTTCTGAATTTCCGATCTGAATATTTTCATCGAAGTTATTGATTATCATTCAGATTAAAAAATTATGAAATTTAAATTAAAAGTTTTATTAGTGGAAATTTGAATGCATTCAATAATATTTAACTTAAAAACGTCATGGGTAAGTCACTTAATTTTTAATAAAAATTTGAAAAAATGTTGCTATTAGTATTGAAAATAAATTAATAAAGGATATGGAGCACAGAGAGAAGAAAAGGACAAATCCATTATGAATAGAGCTCTATTAATGATTTCATTACAGACTTATAACAGAAAAACTAATAGTTTTATCATTTCTGAATCGTTCCACTACGCAGTGTTGGACAAAAAAATATCCATGACTGCAGTCGATGAAATCAAAGTTTTAATCCGTATTAAATCATATTAAGTTCCTATTGATTCTGAATTATCTAGAATGGGTATGAATTTGATAGATTGTTTATTTACGTAAAACTCTTAGAAGTAACTCGAGGGCTTCTGGCGACGGATCTCACAATTTTGGATCAAGGTCAAGTGACGAGGGTGATACCTGATCTGTTACTCCAATCATTTAACTTCCACACTATACTAACGTGATGAATATGACCCCCTACAAATTTAATGTATATCCGCCCTTCTACTCGATTAATCTTCAACGATATCAGGACTAGAACCCACGACTCTCTAAAAAAATACCGGCTATGAGATTGCGACCAGGACCACTCGGTAACCGTGGCTACTGAATCAACAAAAGATCAAGCATTCATGAGTCATCTCCCCCATATCAAAAATATCTCTCTCATTCATCCAATCCTAATTTTTTTCATCCTCTGTAAAGCCAAACCTCATGTCAACACAGTTCAAAACATTAAAAAAAGTCCCACAAAAACTAAACAATAGCTAAATTATAATGGATTTTGAGTCGTTTTATTTTATTTTCCGGATATTACAAAATATTATCTACATTTTAGTATAATAACAAAAACCAGTTATGTTTGCGATTTCATTCGAATGCACTTAAATTTTTATTCAATATGTGTCAAGTTTAATATTATTGCGAACATGATATGATGTTTCCCTTCACACACAATGGCATTCCTTAAGAAGAAAAAGAAAATTTTCGGATATATCATCAGTCAGCCAAATGCTGGTTAAATAATCCCTAAACCTTAACGACGGATTTGGTGACCATTTTGAAGACTTGGAGAGAAACTTGGTGACTTTGGTGACAAATGGAAAGTTCCCGAAGGTACTGGAATCTTGGTGAAATAGCCACGGTGAAGCAAGTTCAGAATTTTTTTAAATTTTCCCATGTGACGTCATTCCTGGCTGAAAGAGGTCTAAATACATCGCGAGTCTGAGAGTCAGTCTGTTTTTGGCTTCAGCTTTTGAGAATCGATTGGGAAGTGGTCGGCATTTGGAAGTGGAGTATTCCAGGTGAATGAATGGAGAAGCTGCGTGCATCTGCCTGGAAGTGCAGATCATTACTGCGAAGGTTGTCCGTAGTGAGAACTAAGAAGCTGGTGAACTGATCATGCTCACGTCTCTGAGTCACTAATCTGTACAAGTCTTGTATTTTCTGTTTCTGCTGTTATTGTCCAAGCTCTACTACCTGCATGTCATCGTGAAGATTGTGAATAAAGCGTTATTTGTCGTTATCCTCCAGTTTTTGACTGATTTCACTCCCACACACCCAGAAATTCTTATAATAATATCTTTAGATTACTATTATTATTAGATGTTGTCAATTGATTGTATAGCACATTACAAAAATTACTTTCTTTTCTCTAATGACGAAGCTTAATTTTTAATAGAATAAATTTTTAATTTTTAATAGAATAAAAGTCATGAATGTATTGGCATTTAATTACAATTAAAGCTTTGCTGCTTGCAACAGATGCCTTTTTCTACTTAAGTAATTAATTGTAACGTTGTGAAACAGAACGAGGAAAGATGTTTTAAGTTTTAGAGTTGATTTGAATCGATTCTTACTACTTTTTGTAATTATATTTCATCTTTCTTAAAGCTTTATTTTTAAAAAAACAAACAAATTAGATGAGATATTCGAGAGTTGCAAGCTTTAAGAACTTTTTTTTTAATTACAAATAATTGTATGACTAGATTAAATTTTTTTCGAAACGAAGAATCTGGAGGATTCATATGACATTAGATTTCTGAAAAAAAGAAAAAGTAATCAGGTAACCATTTAGGTAATTAATTGACCTTCGGTAATTAATTCTAAGAATCAGAGAAAACATTTTAATTCTAATCTAAAGCCTAATCACACAATTTATTAAACTGATTCATTTTATTAAAATTTACTGTTAGATGAATTTACTCGATACACAAATTAATCTCTCTTGTATTCTTTATTCTTAGCTACCCTACTTCCGACAAAGTACTCCACCCTAATAAGCTACAGTTTGGATTTGCTCTCGATAGTAACCGGACGAAAAGGTTCGTAACATTAGTGATTTCCTCTGAGAATAAGCAAAAAAAGTCCCGTAAAACGCCTTTGATCCATTTCTGTTCCCAATCGGGTGGTATCATAACTAAAAACAAGAGATATTGGAAATCTCTTCTTCAAAATACACATCTGTACAGCTTGAATGAATTAATAATCTTATCAATATCCTCAGAAAGAAATATGCACATAATTTTTGTGTATTATAATTTTAAATATATTTTTTTACTGTATTTTATATCAATTGTAAAGCATACATAATGTTAAATAAGATCTTCGATTAGAAAGGGAACTAGACTATTATAATTCCATTTCTAATCTAATAAATGTGTTAAAATTGTTTTTTAAGACTTTATTAAATATACTTTGTATCCACGTGCAATTCACAGTTCTCTATCTCGGACAACTACAAAACTGTTATTTAATATTTCTTATATTATAACATCAGGATCGAATAGCAAAACTTTTCAGAACCATTAAGATTTTTAGTTCAGCATGAATTTACTTTTCGCTTTACCATCATTATATGGGTCGATAATAACCATTTGAAAGGTTTGATTTCATCCGTAACGATCAATGTCGAAGTTGGGCTATTTTTATTCAACTCTCTTCCAGCATAGATGGAGGAAAAAAATCCAATTGTATACCATTTCGAAGATTAAAAATGACATCCTAGAGATTTAATGTGATCTTTGCGTTTACTCGTTAACTTAATTGATTCTGAACCTTTTTTCCCTCTTCTTCAATGATTACGAAATACTGCGTGTGGTAGTTTGGCACCCATTTGAAGCAATATTTTCTGTAATGATTGTTTTGTGACGAGAAATGATTACGAAAAAAAAAAAAAAAAAAAAAAAAAAAATTAAAATATCTGCAGTGAATAACGATTTCACTTAAATAGGCATTAAATGTTCTTTCGTTTCGTACTCTAGATTATTTGATTTTGATCGATAAATTTTTCTTATAATTTAAACTAATGCTCTTAGTTAAGAAATAAAACTCATATAGGGTGGAGCTATTAAATAACGAGAGTAACACTGTAAAACAATTTATTTTAGTATCATACATATATACTTATTATCACCTTCAATATACACCCCTACTCTATCCCAAAAATGCTCCATGTAAATCTTCCATGGTTCGAAACAGTGCTGGACGTCTTCTGTCCACTCCTTTAGGACGCGTGCCGCTTTCTCTTTCACAGCTTCAACGAACTAAAATATTGCTCCTTTTAATGTAGAATTAAATTTAGGAAACATATAGAAGTCGCATGATGCAAGATCCGGTGAATAAGGCGGTTGGTCTAACACTGGGATGCTGTATTCGGCTGGAAATCTCTTGACAGACAATGCAGAATTACTTGTCCTTCCACTATTCGGGTCGTTTTTCTTTATTCTTTCACGGAGTTCAGCTGGAACATGAAGGTAGTAATGTTGATTAATAGTTTGACCTTCAGGAACCCAGTGAAGATACACAATTCCTCGAATATCGAAAAATCCAATCATCATTGCTTTAATTTTGATTTGCTCATTCGAGGTTTTTTTTTTTTTTTTTTTTTTGGCTCTCGGGGAAGATGAGTTGTCCCAGTGCATAGATTTGCACTTCGTTTCACGATCATAAGTAAATAAAAAACTACGATTCGTCACTCGTTATTATCCTTTCCAGTAAGTTTGGGTTATAAATATAAAATGAAAAAGTTAAAAATAATAAGAAAATTTCCATTCATGCAGCATTTGTAAGACTTCTTATAATTATCTTTTTTAAATAGAGGATTTGATACCAAGTTTTTGTTACGAATATTGAAATTAAAGATAACGCTCCTAAAAATAGAAATATATATGTTACTATTCCAGAAAGATAGTTTATTAACATAAACATTGAGATTTTCTCTTTTATCTTAGATATAGTAAATAATTTTAGTATAAATAATTTCTAACTTTATATCTAAATATTTTATCTCCTTTTTTTTATTTTTATTATTTTGAATTAAATTTAAGTAAGCAGGACGAAAGGATAAATCAAATTTATTTTCAGAATCTTTGTTACAGTTCGAAATAATAAGGTCATCAGTATATCTATAAATAATAAAATTACTTTTATCTATACAGTTTGTTCATAAAAATATAAACTATTTCTTGCTGGTCCTCCTTATGGAATAATTTTACTTTGTTTATATTTTTAGCATTATATTTAATATAATTCTCTTCAAATGTGAGATTAACTAATAATATAAATTTTTCATGAGAGAGAAAATTATTAACATTGTCGCGTAGAACGAAAGTCATATAAAGACTACGGAATTGAATCTCAACTCGAGAACGAACTTTATTGTCTAAGAACGGAAATTAGTATTAAGAACTTTAACTGCAACAATAAAAATATTAAAATTAAAGATTAATATAAATTGACTATAATTGAAAACAACAGGATGCAAAGCTGGACAACAGGATGATGAAAATCTATTTCCAATTTACAGCTTTGCAAGAGGTATATATACACGAAGAAGAAGCAACTTCGCTTCAGTTCAAGCTTCCCTGCACTAGCTCTGTAGAGTAAATATGGCTCGCAAATAGATTTCTGCTGTTGATGATGGTAACATGCAGGCATCGATAATAGGGTACGGAGAGTGAATGTATATATGTTTATATATATGTTTATGGCTCATGCATCATTAACAGGAAGCAAGTGTCACTCTACAATATTATTATTCTTACAAATAATTAATATAGAATTTTTATAAGATCATCTATATCTGGATGAATTAAAGATATCTTCAAAGTCCTAACTATATAACAACTCATAAATCTTTGTTTTTAATATTCTTAATAATATCTAAATTCTTTTTGATAATTATAGTTTTACAAGATTTATTAATAATTTCTTGGAAAATTTTTAGCTAATATTTTACCTGCATTTGCAATATAAGTGTTAAATCTATTAATTAAAGTTCTTAATTTATTAGATTCTTTATTAAATTTTACAATTAGAAAGGTATGTGGATATTTAATGTTATTAATTTGTCATCCAGTTTACACACACACACACGCACTCTCACACACATATATAATATCATTATAGTAAAATTACAGATAATTGCATAATTTCTTGGAACTTTGACAACCTTTCAGTCTTTTTGTCATTCTCTTAATTGTTTTTAACGGGTTTTCTTCTACTTACATTGTAATCATATCTGGATCAAAACTTTAAAAGGTTTTTTCTCACAATTTAAAGCGCTCAATTGAGCTGAAATGTTCTATACACGATTGTTTTGGATGAAGATACGATAATTTAATTATAATTAATAAAAATTAATTGATTAAAACTAATTATTTAAAGAATTAAATTGTACTCATAATTCAAATTGTTTACAACGTGAAACAGATGAATATTGAAACTAGTAAATTAAACTATCCCTTCGTAAAATCTTAAGGCATAAAAATTATGTTACGCAAAAGTGAGAAGCTTGAAAGAAAACCCATGTTTAAAAAACAAGTTTTTACGCGTGTTATTTTAATTCATAATTTCTTACTTTCTATGAAGAAATTACGAATTAAAGAAATCATTTAAATAAATTATGAAAATTTCTTACTATCTATAGTTTTGGAGTGTTTAGTATTAATAGAGTATTTGTATTAATTAAATGCTTCCATAGTAGGTAAACTACATTTTACACACACACACACACACACACACACA
>BMAW01015920.1:510797-546806 GCA_019974015.1 Nephila pilipes
ACACACACACACACACACACACACACACACAGGTTGTTGTAAATTCTATTAATATAACCATTTTCCTTAATAAATTGGTTACTATTAGAATTTAATAGCCTTTATAATAATACCCAAAAGAATCTGAGAGTTAAAAAGCCTGTTGCATCATATTCACAATATAATTTTACATTTCCTAGAATTTTCTTTTGTGTGTTATGTAATGAGTAATTCTAAAAAATGCATTAAAGAATTTTTTACTGGTAAATATATAAGTCATCAATATGAGCATACATATAAATTTGATGTTTCTTTTTGATTTGAAGCAAACAAATTAAGGAAATATAAATAACAATAAAATGCTTTATTGTAATTTATTCTCTTTAAAAAATATGAATTCAAGTATGGTTAACTTTACTCAGTAATGATTTAAAAAATTGGAAAAACGGAGAAAAATATATAATGCATTATTAATTCTAACTAAGTAAAGGGCTGCGGTAGCCTAGCGGTCAAGGTCGCGGACTAGCGGCCGGCGGTTTTCGTTCGGTCGTGGGTTTGATCCTTGGCCGCCGAAGACCCACCGTGTAGCCGGGGCTGATGCGCGTTAAATCTGTTCGGGGCCCAAAGTCCTGCCGTTGGCGTGGTGTGGATGTTAAGAGAAGGGGGCATGAGAAATTGTTTTTGAAAGAATAAAATACATTTAATATTTTTCTCCTAATATTTGACAAACAATAAGGAACTAATAATATTATGTATTAAGGAAAATAAATCATTTTTTTTTACTTTGATGCTCTCCACATATTCATATTTGTAATCAAAACCATAAGTGTTCGTTACTTTAACTATAGAAATAAAAAGGACAGAACTTTTTCAATTTTCAAATTTTCTTGGCATAATTAAATTTTTGGTTGGGATGTGCATAGCTCTAGAAAGTAAGAATTTCATTTAATTTTCAATGTTAATATATTTGGGAGCTTCTTTTCTCTTTTTGTGACAAATTTTCTTTATATATATATATATATATATATATGTGTGTGTGTGTGTGAGTGTGTTATAGACCAAACTTTCTCACTAAGCATTTACCTCATAAAATCAAATAAAAACCGAAATTCAAATGAACAAACATGAACAAAAAATATTAAAATTTAATACCATATATATATATGTGTGTGTGTGTGTGTGTACACACACACACATAGACATACATACGTGTGTGTATATATATAATAAAATGAGATGACACTTCCCTGCAACAGTTCTCTTACGAAAGAAAAGAAACATTTACAGAGGTTACCAGTCAGCCAAGGGAAGTTTAAGCAGTGACCCCTTAAAATTAGCGACAGGTTTGTTGACCGTTTTGGCGACTTGTCAAGAATTTTGGTGACAAAAAGAAAATTCTCGAAAGTGCTGGAACCTAAGTGAAATAGCCAAGGGTAAGGAAGTTACGGTCTTTTCTTGAATTTTTCCCATGTGACGTCATACCTGGCCGGAAGAGATATAAATGCGCCAAGAGTCTGTGAATTAGAGAGTGAGTTTGTCTTTGGGACAACTTTTGATGATCGATCGGAAAGAAGTCGGCCGTTAGTTAAGTGTAACTGACGGTTGCGCAGCCGAGGGAATTTGCAGAATGGTCTATATCTATCTTGAAAGTGCAGAATATTACTGCGGAGATTGGTCCGTAGAGAGAACAAGTATACTGGTGAGCTGAACGTTGGTTATGTAACTGTGACTGTCCTTACAAGTGTGTTTTTGTTTCTGTATTAGTGTCACTAATCTGTACAAGTGCTGTATTCCTGTTCGTGCTTTTACTGTTCATGCTCTGCTACCTGCGTGTCGTCTTGTCCAGAATATTCGTGATTAAATTGTCATTTGTTATTTTCCTCCTATTTGGACTGGATTTCACTCCTATACACCCTGAAATTTTCATAATAATATAGTTATTATTTCGCCGTACAATGTTTTTTAGTGTAAGATTGAACTATAGTTTTTAAAGTAATTTTTTTTTATATTCTCTTTCAGTTTTTTTTAAAAATAATAAAGCGTAATCTCTACTATTTTGCTGTCAGGTAGATTATTATATATTTATGGTAAAATATTTTATTTTTTCAGATATTTTTCGTCTTTCTTTGTTAATTTGAATTTTGGTTTTTACTCGATTTTATAAAGTAAATGCTTAGTGGGAAATTTTGGCCTTTAATTCTAGAATTACCACGCATCACAGTCTGAAACCTGTGAAAGAAATAATTTATTTTATTTAATTATTTTCTACTTTCTCAGTCTTCTATTTTTCAATTTAGATTTATTTTTAAGTTAAATTACTTTATATTTATTCAATTTATTTTATTTTTAGTCCATTTAAGTAGTTTTTCATACAATTCTTCCTAGCATATATTTTTTCTTCAGAATTCAATATTTTCTAAAACATTTCTTTAATTGGTATTGTTTTTACACTTATAAAATTCTAATAGCTTTTTATTTATGATATATTTACTAAATAATTTACTAATGATTTAGATATTATTTTTGTTTATTTTTTTTATTATATATTTTAACACAATTTTATAGATGTATTTGCGTCTTTATAGACTAATTTTTGTAATTTGGTAATTAGACATGATTCTGTTATTCTAGCATTATTTGCCTACAGATTTATAGATTTTAGTTTATAGTCATAATCTTATAGTTGTTTTTTTCTTAGGCCTTTTCTTCTTTACTTTTAATTTTAACTTTGCGAATAATTAGAAATTGCGTTTGCTCTATTTGTTTATATCTGTTGTTTATGTGCTCTTATCATATACTCGCATTCTTGGCCGTTGTAGCCCAGTGGTTATGATTGCGAACTTGGAGCCGGCATTTTTTAGTCTGCTTGTGAGTTCAAGCTCTAATACCTCTATAGACCCATCGTGTAGCGGGGCTGAGACTTGTTAAGGTATCGAGGCTCTAGGTCCTCCCTTTGGTGTGGCGTGGAAGTTTGGAGAGAAAATTGTCAGCTCATTTGTCGCTCTCGTCACTTGACTGAAATTCAAAATTACGAGGTCTGTCACCAATAGCCCTCGTGTTGTTGCTAAGTGCCACGTTAGTAAGCAAATATTCTTTCGTTTTTTATTATATAGCATTTTATTAAACTAGATTGAATTATGTATGAATTCTTTATTTTTATTTTATTATTGCTTTTTTGTATCTCCTTTTTTTATGTAATGTTTTTAATAAGTCTTTTTCTTCTTTTTTTTATTATCTAAGATGAGGGTTAACTCCACAACCAACTGCTATTACTTTCTACATGTAAAGGGATTCTTTAAAAAAATGAGAAGTAAATATCTTACTCTAACCTTGACTGAACTATTCTTCCAGTGTTCCATAGCTGTGAAATACTAGTTCCACAGCCACTTCCTTGTTTAGATAACCTGAGTGAGTCGGAGTATGGAGGACAAATCACTTTCCCAGTCGAATCTGTTGACAAGGGACCTCAATTTTTTTTTCAGAGTGAGTTCAATGGCCTAGTTATAAATTTAAGCCTTTCCTAAGATGCAGCCGAATTAATAGGATCGAAGTTTAAAACAAAAATCTGCTATCACTATCACTTGCGACCCCATTTTCGTCGTACAAGAATCGAGATAAAGAATTTACTCAGTTTTTCTCCAAATAGAGAAATCTAGTTTTTTGTAAGGATGTTCAAAGGCTCATGAAGTGGTTCGAAGTAGAATATGATTTATCCGAGTAGAGCCTATTTATTGATTCCTCCAAAACTAGCCTCAAAGCAGCCTTGCTGCATAATGGAAATACATTTTCTCTTCCTATGGGACACATGGTGCATATGGAAGAAAACTAATGATTTGGCTATGATTCTTGAGAAAATCAAATATCAAGAGCTTCAACTGGTGGTTTGTGGAGACTAAATTTATTAACTTTATTGTTAGGCCACCGGATAAATTATGCAAAATAACCCTGGGTTCAATACTTGTGGGTCAGTAGAGCCATAGAGCTGCATAAGACAAAAATTGTCTGACCTTACCGAAACGCCTTAACCCCCGGTGGAAAAAAAAATAAAATCATCCTCAATACAACCTTGATATCCCAGAATAAGTTTTGGAACCACCTCTTCATATTAACATGAGACTTATGAAGCAGTTTTTTAAATCACTGTTTAAAGATGGGGAATGTTTCAGATATCTATGTTCCAAGTTCTTAAACTGACTGACGCCAAGCTGAAGGAGAAATTTTTACTGGCCGCAATTTACAAAATTTTTATCTGTTCCCCCTCTTTTTGGAAACAATGAGAGAAGAGGAAGCGGTGGAGTGTTTTAAGAACGCAGTGTTCAAGTTTTTGGGGATATACTAAATGCCATGTGTGTGTGACTGCAAACCCATTGTTCAACCCATACTGGCTACAAATAAATCTCAAGGAAGAAAGATGAGCTTATAAGTTTCCTACATTCCTATATTGACTATTTTCAGGAAAATTTGGGAGCCTTCAGTGAAGAGTAGGGTAAAAGATTTCTTCACAATTTCCGTGATATCGAGATATGATACCTAGGAAGATAGGTTGTCAATATCCTAGCTGACTATTGTTAGATATTCCGGCAAGAAACCAAAGTTGAAAAACGAAAGCGATATCGAGGAAGTTTCAAAGATCAGGAGGATAAAGTTTCATTAGTAAAAAGAGTAAACATAAAATTTTGAGTATGTATCATAAAAAAAATTGTTTGGTTAATTATATGAAATAAAATGTTTAGCTCTTTGTAATAAAATAATGATTTCTTAATGTCTACATGTTTTTTCAAACCTCTCTTATTTTACACACACACACACACACACACACACACACACACAAACATTTTGTGCGACGGGGAGGTACTTTTTTTTTTAAATTCAAAGTGCTTTAATAAATATAACTCAGCTAAAATAACCCATGCAGCAAAAAAAATTTGCAGACCTTTGTAATTTTTGTAAATGTAGTTATGGCTTGGGCAACAATAAAATGAAAAGTTTTCAAAATATATATAACACTGATAAATTAAAAAAAATTAAATTTTAATAAATGTAATAGTTTTTGATGCATAACTTGTAAAATGATTAATACTCATCAACTTAATATGAACTCCTAATATATATTTTGCAAAACCTTTAATTGTATTTACTTTCTAAATTGTAACATGTGTAATTATAAATACACAGGAAAAACTTCAAACATTATTAATAATTGAATAAACCCAAACAGGTATGGAATAAAAGCATCCATGATATGAAAATTGTAATAAAATTGAAATCAGACATTTTTATCTACATAGTTTCGGTAATGATGAGGTACATTACGAAAGCATTTACAAACACGTTTGCATTTGATAGCATTTACGGAATAAATGCTTTACATTTTAATAAAATATTCCACAAATATTCAAACAAAATAGCAACAAAGAATGTTTTTGCAAGAGCGACATTAAACGTAATCTCAAAGATAATAATGTCAAGAATAAAAGAAATGATAGAGGTTGAAAAAGCAATACAAAATGAATAGAAAAAGCAGATATTCGGAAAAAATTAATAAATTAAATAGCAAAATTAAAGATTTTATTAATAACATTATACTGAATACTTTCTCTATAGCTTAAAGAAGAGAAATTAGGGTATTAAGAAATTTTCTTTTTAATTAACTTTAATTCGTAAGTATTTGCCTTCATTTAATTACAGTTGTTACTAATTTTTGCTTAATAATTATGATATTAAAGATTATAAAGCTGGACCTTGTAATTTAAATATATGAATAAATTTTAAGATAAGATCAATGATATTAATATCCTTAACAGATATAAAAAAATTAATTCTTGTTAAAATATTACCACCACAAAAAATTCTATAAATTAAAATTAAAAAAGTGTGTGTTGGTTGTTTTTTAACTATAATAATATGATGTACATATTTGTATGTAAATATTATAATGAGTTTATTAATGAAGAGTATCAGTATATTATACTACTGGTAATTTAAACATTAGTAAGAATAATGAAAATTAAGAGAAATCATGAATAAAGGTACTAGTTTTAAGCTTATCATATCTAATAATAGCAGTTACATTAAGAAACAAATTAACGAAGATATAGAACATTTTATAATTAAATTAGCCATTAAATATGGTTTTTCTCTAGAAGTTTTTAAAGAAAATAAGTACAGTATTAGTAAAGATATTTAAAAAATTAGATTTTAATACTAATAAAAGCACCTATCATAAAGAGTTAAAAATTAAATAAAAATCTCTAGGAAGATTTTGCTGTAGGTTATATCAATATAGTCCTTGTGGCAATTATGCTATTAAGTGTAAGAAATTCTGTATTAATATGACTAATAAACATCTATTTAAAAATAATTCTTTTAATAAAGTAATATATATATATATATATATATATATATAGGATTGGAGCGAGCGCCGACCTCCTGATGGCGCTGCGGTCAGAGGCGACCAGATGCGGCTCTTGCTTGTGCGCAGAGGGAGAGTCCTCCGGGAACGAGGACGAGAAGGTTCTGTTCAGTTCTGTTCAACTGCGCGGAGGCGGAAAAGAACTTTTAACTAACAACCGCGAGAAGGTGGTTGTAATGGCAAGTTAATAGTATCTTGTTTCTGCGCGAAGGCAGTATCATTAGTATGCGTTGTACCTATGTTGATTCATGTTGTCTACATCTGTGTATCCTACCTGCGTGTATCCAATTATTGTGTTAGTGCATATTTTAAACTGATTTTGTTCAAACTTCGGTTAATCATTTGTAAGAAGAAGTTTAATTCCTGTGACCCCCTACACACACCACACACACACACACACACATATAAATTATGAAAAATTTATAACAAAATACTACAGATAATTTTAACAAGACTGCAATCATGAAAAATAGTAATGATATAGTTTTATACAATCAAAAAAAAAAAAAAAAAAAGAAAGAAATTTTCAATTAAAAGAGTAAGTATATCTATTTAATTCTATTGGTATTGACGATGTTGTGAAAGTTCTTTGGTAATATGTGTAAGAAATTTATTAATAATAGATTTATTTCGAATGAAATTTATCCATCTCTTTATTGAATCCAAAACCCACTTGATCAATTACTAAACGAACTACTCACTCCTCTTTTGTAGTTAGGATTCCCCACCCACACGTACACAAGTACCACTAGACATTAAAATTGCAACATCGTGAACGAGAGCGGATAGCAAATACAAAAAAAGATATTTATTGTACGTAAACAGTACGGTACGAAGACAAAAGAATTAAATTTGCAAAGAGTTTGGAGGCTTACAGGGGTGCGAAACTAGTAGAAATAGCTGCGACCCTTGGCAGCTAAAACGGCCCTTAACCAATTAGGCATGGAGTCGAACTGGGCTTAGATGACAGAAACGGGCAACTCATTCCATGGTGCTTTAAGTGTATGCCACACTTCATCAACCGTGTTAGCTGAAGTGGGGTGTCGGAACAGACTCTCAGTAACCCATGACCAGATGTTTTCAATGGATATTGATCTGAAGACCATGCAGGTCAGAGCAGCAAATGAATACCCTGTGTATCGCGGACGGTCAGAACACGACGTGCAACATGTGGTCTTGCATTATCTTGTTGGAAGATGGCTTTTGGCTGGCCTCGAAGATAGGGCACAGCCACTGGGTGTAAGATATCAGAAATGTATAGATCTGCGTTGAAATCGATTCGAACTAGAGATGTGGGTGTTGTGTGCTCAAAGGCTTCCCAAACAAACACACTAGGTGCAAAGCCCTATGCCGATATCGATTGCAAGCAGGTTACGAGTGGTCTCCTCGGAGCCCCTAGACACGTATACAGTCATCAGAATACTGCACGCAGATCCGGGACTCATATGAAAAGACAACATTGTGCAGCTCCTGTATCTAGCTTTGTCATTCGGAGCAGCAGAGTCACCGTTTATCTCTATGCTGCATTGTCAAGGGAAGCCGAAGTAATGGTCACCATGCTGAAGGTCCACGCTTTTGCAAACGTCGTCGCACTGTACGAGCGGATACTGCCCGTGCTGTAAACTTACCCGTTTCCTGACTAATTATCTATGATGTGGTTGTATGGTTTTGCATGGCTGACCTCACAATATGTCTGTCCTCTTGAGCGTTAATCATGGGAGTGTGGGAAGACACAGCATGCCGTTCAGTATGATCTTCAGCAACCCATTGATACCATATTCACATGACAGTGATTTTATTTCGACCAGTAAGACGGAGACGGAATGATAATCCTCTCTTTCCGTAACCTACGATCTTGTCTCTATCGAATTCCAACACTTACTGCTAAACATTTCTTCTTATTCGAAGCAGAACACGATATTCTGAGCAAACTCCGACCTTTCAAAGCGCTTTCCGATTAAGAAATCCTTTACACAACTTTTCTTTTATGCAGTGCTTCGGATGTCGTTTCTCCCTCCTGTGTCGTCTAAATGCGCTGAAATACTAATGATTTGCATATCCTAACCTCTTCTTCCTTTCATGGGATTTTGACGTTCGTCAGATCATTCTTTATTGGTGTTGTAATTTTAATGGCCAGCAGTGTGGATATATTACAATACTGAAGTTATGGTTTGTACGAGTAGACATGGATATTCAACTTTTGTATGGATTAAAGGTTTATTTAAAATCAATATACTTTTCTAGATTAATTGTTTACTAAAACTTAACATGTAACTCTTGGTAGCTACGGAATTGAGAAGGACGACACCTTGAATTGAGAAATACACGACACATCTTTTTTTTTTTGAACTGCTTCAAATGTTTCACCCTCCTGCGTCGTCTAAATTTAAAAAATAAACAAATATAAATAAAATATTGAGTAAAAATTTTGGTATTCCTTTTCCAGCAACAGTCATTTATTTTTCTAACAATTAGTTGCTGCTCTAAATTTAATAGAATTTTTAAGAAATTGTGTTATTAAAAATTTTTAGGTAACTTAAAATTTTTAATGTGGACACCAATATTCTTATAAAAGCTATAATTCTATTAGAACTTATTCTTCTGACTATTGCATACAACTCTAGATCAGTCTTACTCTCAAGATCCTTATTATTTAAATTAATTTAGAATTTTCTGCATATAATAGCATAATTGTCGAATATTTTGTCTACATAAGTGATAACAAATCTGTCCCGGAGAATTATAATAGCAGATTTTATATAAATCTATTAATAAATATCCGTATTTTTATTAATATCTAATTTTCTAAAGATCAAATTTGAATAGACACACATATATATACAGTACCGAAAAGTTTGCAAAATTCTGAAAGGATATCCAGGCAGTTTTAAACTAACAAAAGTACTATATCATGTCACACTGTTCATTATAAATTGATATTTTATCTCACACGAAGTGTAGTATGTTATGTTTATTAATATCTATCTAGATTTCCAGTATGATCTGTTATGTATTATCATTCTGCATCATGAATTGTACTAATCTGCTTAGTTATTAAAAATTTTTCAAATATGAAGGAGTTTCTCTATTTAAAAAAGACGACTTTAATCACCTTGTAGAATAATTTGTAGATTGTAATAAAACTCTTATGTTTTTTTACAATAATTATGCAATAACAGCTGAAAACGAATGAACTAAATTACAGTTTGTATAATAAAATATGTGTTTATCGATGCTTCCAGAAATCCCTAGTTAATAATATGTTTGGACATAAATTAGATCTGAAGATAAATGAGTATGGGAATATCTTCACTTTTAGCTCCATGTCATGACAGTATATAAGAAGTAAATTATTTAAGATTACTATCTATCGATTCATAATGTACTTTGAAGAGATGTATGTAGTATATAACAGTCTTCCATGTGGCCATGGTTTCAGGTATTCGATACAAGTATTCGCTTTTGGTAGGACAGTCGAAATTGCCCCATTTTTCTACGTTGTAGGCATCATTAGGCTTTACTTAAATGATTTTATATGGTCCATGAAATTTGTTGCAGATCTTTTGTCCAGCTCCGTGTTGTGTTCTTTTCATAACAACCAATTTATTGACATTACATGCACGAGGAAGTTTTCGCCGAAGATTGTAATTCTTTTTATTCTCAGTTTGCACTTTTTAATTTGCTCTTTAGCTGCAATGCGTAAGTTGTCTATATTGTTGTTAAATTCAAGCTATACTTGTTTGTCGATTTACATATAATACTATAGTTAAATACGCAAATAAGTTATGTTATTCTTGTGCCATAAATCTCCTCTGTCACTTACACACTCAATTTTGTTATTACTTTTTGTACCAAGGTTTAATTCGAAAGGTGTTATGTTGATGTTTCATTGAAATGTTGAGTTTAAAACCTTTTGTACTTTAGGAACATATTTGAACCACTGCGTTGGATCGTTAGAAATAATGATTTGATTAAGGCGTTCAACTTGACCATTTGCTCGTGGCAAACCTTTAGTAATATGATGCAGAGAAATCAGGACCGGCCATCTGGGATGTAGCAATCTGGGGATATTGCAGATGCTATGTACCAGGACCCCTCGATTAATGGGTCCCAACATGATCAATAACTAAAAAAAATGTACTCTTGCACATATAAACTTGACAATATTTATATCGTTGTGAGTATGACGAAAAGTACATTTTTTCGCAAACATTATTATTGTAGATCTCTGAATGTCGAAAATCTTCAAACTAATTCTTGATGATGCCAGTTAGTTTTTGTTATTTGATTTGAGAAATTCCCGAGAATATCCCCCTAAACTCGACATTTTCGAAAAAATCTCAATACCATATAAAACTTCATTCCTTTTAAGTATGTAAATTTTGAAAAGAAATCCTATAAATGAGTCATTTATAGGGTTTATTGAAGTAACTGATGTGAATGGAGAAGGAGTAATAAAAACTTTATTGAAAAGATTAAGTAAGCTTGATTTGAATATTATGAATTAAAGAGGGCAGGTATACGACAATGGTAACAACATGAAAGGGAAAAATAAATTTGTACAATCTAGAATAATTGTTCTAAGCCCTCATGCAATTTATGTGCTTTGCCTATCACTCTCCTTTAATTTATTAATTTGTGATGCCGCTTCCATCAGCATATATTATAAAAACGTTTTTGGGATATTGCTATATTCTGCATCTACAAAAAGATTGGAAATTTTACAAAAGCATTTAAACATTACTCTTTAAATCATTATGCGACAATCGTTTCAAAATATATACTGTTAATGCTGTGTATACACAGTTTGAAAAAACTTGCAATGCCTTAGAAGAAATTATTGATGTAAGTAACGATAATACTGCGGTATCTGAAGCTAAAAGTCTATTGGATTAAATATAAGAAATGACATTCATTTCATTTTTAATAAGGGTTTTTTCAATATTGTCCAAAATTAACACTCTCAATAAACTATTTCAAGCGAAAACAATTGTTCTTGACTAGGCTTTTAATTAAGTCAAAAAATTAAATCTGAAATCCAAAATTTAAGATCAAAATTTAATAGATTTTTTGACGAAGTAAAAATGCTAGCTCGCAATTTGAATATTTCAGAGAATTTTCCCGAAAAACAAATTTGAAAAAGAAATACATTGTATTCCAAAATAGCAGAAAATGAAATTATAGGAAACCCTGTAGTGGAATTCAAATGTTATTTTCAAAACTGAAATTGATACAGTTATTGTACAAATAGAAAATAGAGTTAAAAGTGTTTCAAATATTTTTTTTTTCTAATTTCAAATGAATCACTGATATAAAAACCTTAGAAAAACATGAATTATAAAAATGTTTCAAAAACATTGTAAGGTTTTATAACAAATATGTATAGGAAAACCTAATCCAAGAAATTGGCGTGCTACGGGATTTGATTTTGAAAGAAAGGGATGTATATAACGCACAAGACATATTGCAATACATTCTAAATAATAATTATGAGTTATTTCTAACTGTATTAACTGTGTTTAACTTTTTATTTATGTTGCCAGTTACTATAGCAAGTGCTGTGCTCTCTTTCAACAAATTAAAATTGATAAAAAAAATTACCTGCGGTCAAATATGTATGCAGAATGCTTAAATGTACTTCAATTAAAAAAGAAGTTGCAAAAAACTGTAATTTTTCTAAAGTAATTAGAGTATTAGCAAAAACAAAATATCGCATTAAATAAGCATGCCTAAGTAATACATGTTCGTGTCGGTACCGTTGCCAATAACCCTCGTATTGCTTCTAGTGTGACGTTAATAAAAATCAAATCAAACCAAACCATTGTATTGGTAATTTTTTTTTTTTTTTACTTTTCAAAACATTTAGGGCTCCAAATGTTTTCTTGTTGCCCCTTTTCTATAAAGGGGCAAAGGGATATGACAAAAGTAACGTTTCAACATCATTATGAGTTTGCTTTGAAATGTGAGGGCAAATATTAAATTTAGGATTATCGTTATTGATTGTCAAATTTAATGGTTCTGGTTGTGGAACAACAAAGTGGACAAATGCAGTTGCTTGAATTTCAAATTCCCCTGATCCAACCGGAAAAAAAAATAATAGAAACAAAATCGGGAATTAAAGTCAACACTCTGTTGAATGACATTTAAAAAATATAACGAACTTCAACCACCATCTAATGGCCGTTAAAAATTCAAATAAAACGTTCCAATTTGAAATCACACCTGTGTGATCATGGGCTTGGTGGCACTGAAACACCCTTCACATATACGATACCGTGGGCCATGAAGGGAGAATCGCACTATTACATACACGTAATCACGGTCCTGAAAGGGTTAAATAGTTTTTATCATAATCCACAAAGCTTCCTAAAATTCTGGAGCTTATATAGTTTCATTTAATTTAGTAGAATCAAGTTTAGAATTGTGAGCAAACCATTTTACTCACGCTGTAATATGCAGTAGTCTACCTAGTTCACTAAATTCATTAACGTTCAGTAAGAGCAAAAGCGAGGTTTCACCACCCGAATTAGCCATCATAGAATTAACTTGTGTAGTCCGCTGCTTCCTCCCCACCATATCTGCGTCCCAAACACCCTCGAGTGAATACTGTAAGTCTCGACAAGGCCACGAAAGAATTGGAAGAAACAACCAGGCAGGCCCTGACCACCATAGAGTACATGACAGGATCTTCCCTGCAGATTCTCTTGTAGTAGTTAGGTAGGCCGGATTATCGGAGCTACAGCAGAGGCTCCAACCTATCCCTTTCCGGCAGTTAGTATTTTCCTCACTATTTTTACATCCATTTTTAATCCAAAGTTTACGCAGTTCCGAAAAGTTAGTTTCTAATTTCCTTAAATGAAGAGCAGCTGCCTTTAATATTCTTACTGTCGTAGAGGTAAACTCGTAATGCCTCATGAGCAGTGTTGGCTCTATAACATAAATAATCAACATAAAGAAAGAAATTTAACATTTCGTAGCATTTTGGGTGATCCCCTTTATATTTTTATTGTAAAATTTCAAAACGTAGGTCAAAGGGAAAGGCGAAGTCGTTAAACCAAATAATAGGAGATATAGAGTTTGCGATGAATCCTGCGGATTTTCTGGGAACCACAAAAATTTAAGGTATTCTTTGTTCTCTTCCTCAATCTCTCTCATAAGAAAATACTTTTCTAAGTCTCCACAAAAGGGAACTTGCTTTTCCCGAAATTTAAGAATTACATCTAATAAATATGCGTAAATATTGACTCCAGATTCAAGCGACTCATTTAAATACTTCTTATTTTCATTTGTCTCGCTGTTGCAGTCATGTGCAATTCTGACCCGAGTTGTATCCTAGTCATCTCGAATTACTGCTCTGTGGGGTGGGGTACCCTGCATTCATTCTCCTCATTTAATTTCCTCACAATCTGACATTTTAATTGAATCGATATAATCTGCTTATATTGATCATAAATTTCCCTATTTTAAATTAGTTTGTAGTTTAACGAATTAAAATGCCTTTTCGCTACCTCATAATTAGAATTTAACTCGACTGAGGATCCCATATTTTCCTTCCACATCAATCTACAAGCGTACATTTCTCCGTTAAATCTCAGAGAGTTTTCAAATCTTTTAATCAATTGATTATCTTTTTCCAAAAAAAAAATCTTGTTTTTCTGGATGAAACTTTTCTATCTCCCAAAAATTTTATATGAGTATTTGATGTTGAAATGGTCGATATATTTTTTAGGCTTTGAATAGTTTTTTTTTTTTTTTTTTTTTTTTTGCATATTTAATTGCTTTGATAATTTTGAGAAAAGGTTGTGACGTTGGGATATTCGCGTTTTTTTCTTCACTAACCTTGGGGACTTTAATTGAGATTGATTACTGGAAATAACTATTTCTTCCAAACCAAAATGAAACTTAATTATGTTAATTAGAGGTAAGTGGAAAAAAAGTGAAGTGAGTTAGATTTGATGGTATATAAGAAAAGGGAAATTTAGAGGATAGAGGACGAGTGGGACTAGCGCTGAGTGTATTACTTGCAAGAGATTGATGGTCAAGAGTTGTTGTTAGAAGTAACTGTCGCTGAGGATTTAATAAAGGAAAGTAACCTCGACTGGAAAGGTTTTGGTAAGAGTGTATTATTGCAATAATATTTGAATAGGTAGATTAATCCAAGGGCCCCCAAAGAGAGTGAATATTCCTTAGAAATTATATTACAGAAATTGATAAATAAATAATTGTGTTAGACTTGACTGGTGTGTCCTTGGGTAGGTTATTGACTTTTAGAGTTAGTTGTATATGACCATATTATGGCACAAGAGTCGGGTAGAAGTAGTGCTTCGCCACAAGGTTTGCGCTTAGTTTCACAACTTTTGAATTCCTAATTTCTCTCTGTGTGTGGATTCTACTTTATTTCTCAAAACTGTGATAATTTCCCAAACCTCGTAATTTCTTGGGATCAAATTGACGGGTACAAATTACCATTTTTAATAACATGGCCAAGAAATTATATTTGTTTACTTAAAAATTTGCATTTTGAAATTTTATATTTGATCCGTAAGAGGAAGCGAGGGAAAACACTGATGCAAGTCTTTCTAGACCTTCTTCAGTATTTTTAGATCTTTTAAAGACATCATCCCTGTAAATTAAAACATGATCATTGATAATCAAATCCTTAAATATTGTGTTTTTGTACCACTGAAACATTATTGGTGACGTACAAAGGAGCAAGTAGAAACTGAAATTATCCATCATGTGTCACAAATGAAGTATATCGTAGACTATTTGGTTCTATTTCTAAATGAAAAAAAACATTACGTAGATCAATTGTATTGAATGTATTTGTATCATGAAGGTTAACAAGCTGATCATCTATAAAAGGTAAAGGATAGTTATCTTTTACAATGTTTTTATTAAGTTGTCAATACTCAATACAAACTTTCGGGGATTCTTCTTTTTTCCTGATAACAACTACTTGGCTTGAAAAATCAGAAGAGCATGACTCAACAATACCATCAGCCAACTATTTCATCACATGATCATCTACAATTTTTCTTTCAACAAAAGGTAATCATCGTGCTCTATGTGTTATTGATGTTTCATTCTTTAAACTAATAAACATCTGAATACCAGTAGTTTTAGTCTTAATTGGCTTATAGCTTGAAATTAAATTACGGAGAATAGATTAAATTACATTTCGTTGAGTTTTAGTAACATTTGATACACACATAACTTGAAGTTCCAATTTATCATTTGTTTAGATGTAAGAGATAAAAAAATTGTTCTGCATTTTCCGTTTTAGTATCCAAATTTTTGTTAACCTGACACCGTTAGAGTTGATTTTTATTTCGGCCTGTGTTAAAATATCCATGCCAATAATAGCATCTGAAGTCATAGTTTTGTTATCAATAACACAAAATGTAGCAATAAAATTTTGATTATTTATTGTAAGTTCTTGGATACGCTTACCGATTGGTGTAATGTACTCCTTACCAATTGCTGTAAGTGACCCATAAAAAGAAGTTAAAGGCGGTGAACCAATTTTTTATATGTATTTTTCGATAGAATTGTTTTCTGACGACCAGTATCGACCAATGCAGTAAATGAATTATCATTGATAGTAACAGTTTTATACATCAAATTAGGTAAATGATTCATAGTTGAAACAACATTATCGGTTCGATTTGGAATAAGTTTATTGGTACACTTTGTAGAAATATGACCGGAATTATAACAAACATTACATTTTAAACCTTTATATTTGTAGGGACAGAAACGAGAAATATGTCCAGACATATTACAATTAAAACAAGTTTTTTGTTTATTATTTGCATTATCATTTTGGATTTATAAATAAAAAAAAAAATAGTCTATCACACTTAAACAAAGTCCAAACAATTATATCTCTGTGCTAGAATAGTTGCCATAACCGTCAGATTTAAGGGTAATAAGAAAAATCAACGGGTACTCTTAAATTGATCACCCTAGAGTTCGAGTAGCACATTCATCGAATAAAACTTATTTTCATGTATAAATTGAAAGATAAAGATAGGAGGTACTTACCCCGCTTTTCAGCAGTTATACATCTAACAAGCTTGGGCAGTCACAAATAAAAAAAAACAGTCGTATAATAAACATCTGTTATTACTCTTTTAGTGTTGATTTTTCACGAATACTTGAACAATCACAAAGGAACAGTGGCACAACAACATATATGAATTTTCGTAGCTTGCTAATAATATAAGTACCGTCTGCACTGAAAAATACTCACAAGTTCTCAATTATAAGCACTGTCTGTATTCAGAAGTAACCACAAGTTTTTGATCACAAGTACCATTTATTCTTAGTGAAGAAAGCGAGTGTGGTCGTGGTTTTTTTTTTTTTTTTTTTTTTTTCACGGCAGCCAATCCGTTAGGCTGTTCGCGTAGTGATTTTAAGTTCACATTTTAAATTTTAATTCAACTTTAAATGCTGGCTCGTTTGCCGAGTCCCCAATGTGGAGGCTGGCATCGGTAAGTTGAAAAGAACCAAGCTCATTTTAAGAGAAATAATAGTTTATTAAATGATGCAAAAGTAAAGAAAAAGAAGAACACGCATTACAGCTGTTTACACTTCGAGATCTAACCTTCCAATCTGCGTTGAAGGTGGCACTGCTGTAGCACAGCAGGACAATTACTATGACAATTACAATTAAATCTAGTGGTAACAGTTTCAATAATATCAGATTTAATAAATGCCCATATGAATTTTCAGCTACATTTAAAGAAAGTAAATTTCTCACGCATTGACTTCTATTTCATCATATAACTTACGTAAACCTTTCACATAACAAGAATTTGTAACAGGCTTCTAGTTTAATAATTTTCTCATGTAAAAATTCATAATATAACCATTTCTATCAAACCTTTGTTTCAAGAGTTCAAGACACGAGTCATAGTTTTGCTCGTTTAATTCAAATTCGGCAACAACAGTATAATTAGAGCCAGAAGAAAAGAGATTTTAGATACATGGATTTTTCAATTTTTGCAAGAGAATCATTTGAACCATTTGCTTAATCGAAACAATTTAAAAATTCTATAAATTTATTAGAATCACTATAGAACTGCAGAATTTCTAGCTTTAGCAATTTTATAGCAGAAGCAGTATCTTCCAAATGAGATACATTAAGAATTGACGGAGTCTGCTGAAAACTCATTAGTTTTAAGTCTTTGATTTTGTTCTTTAATTTAATTTTAGCAGAAAATATTTTGTTATCATATTCATTCGAAGCTTTTAATTCGCTTTTAAACTTATCTGGTTCATTAATGAGTTCTTCTGTCTCTAAATCTAGATTTTTCAAAATTTGTTCTTTCGTATCCAAAAAGCTTTAATAGCTCTCACAATGAGTTTAAATCCTCAACAGCTTCCTCGATATTTTATATCCTTTTAACCAGTTTAGTAGCAATAGTTCGAACGTAACTTCGTTTTTCAGTTAACTTTGATAGTTTATCCATATTTATCCAGAATATATAAGATAGATAAAAATCTTACCTCAACAGTTTAGACTAAAGACATTTCCTGAAAATCCAACCTTTATTTTTCTCAAAACTCAATCTATATTGCGACCAAAAAACATCAATAATAATTTTTCACGGCCAATATGCACCAATGTTGCAGATGATTCGTGTGTTGCTTAGGTGCTAGAAAAAATTTACTAACTAAACAAGTTTATTTAAAACAAAGTAGCAAAATAAATAATGATACATTATTAGGTTATCATTGCCTTCTACAACCCACACTTTGGCTTCTCGCCGGCCACTGAGTTTTTTGCTTACAAGCAATGCCCTTTTTAAGCTCATCTTGAACAAGCAGCGTGCTCTGGCGGAATGACACCACAGTGGCATGGGAAATATGTTACTCAATGAAATGAAACAATTAAATAAATTTTTGAAGAGCCAAAACCAGTCAGTGCACTATCGCTAATATTTAAAGAATGAGAACCTAATTTATTCCATACACTTTCTTTCATTAAAGTAACTTGACTTCCAATGTCAATAAGAGATAATTTTTTTGTTGTTGAATATTTGAATTTCTTTACACATAATAGTTAATGGAGTCCCTTTATGAACATTATTCACTTCAATGGAACCAGGAACAGTTTTTTTAGGGTATACATTGGATTTATGGCCAAAATTTCCCCTAGATTACATTTTGCACTACAGTGCTTATCCGGAAAAAATTTGGAAATGTGATCGGAACTCGAACATATAAAACAAGTTATTTGGTTCTTAGCTATAAAATTTTCTTTTTTTAAAATTTGAACCATGTTTCGATGCATTTAATTTCGGATTTATATCACTTTTGCTATGATCCATGGGAAATCATTAATCAGGGAGGGGGAAATTGCTGAATCATCTGCGATTGTGCTGTATGGCGCTTTAAGTGTGTGTGGGGGGAGGAAGAAGTAGAATTGGCAACGCTCGTCTGAAGGGGTAGGGGATGAAAATTCATTTTCTGGTAAAGTACGATGGTTGTGAAATGTATTTCCTTCACCATGGTGGTAACTACGAAAATTAAGAACATGCAAAGTATCATTCCTTAAGAACATTAATCATTAAAAGAACGATTTTTGTCTTTTTTTCTGAAATATTTTTTCGTATACACTTAATTTATCTTTAAACTCCTGAATATTCATACATCTGTATAATTTGAGTGAATTGGAAGGTGAATTGGGAATTCTACAGATACAATAATCAATAGTTGATGTTTCATCAATAAATTTTGGAGCACGATTTCCTAATTCTCGAATCTTAATTAAGTCCTCGAACACTGTTTCATTCGGTTGCATTTTTCTATTTTGTAATTCCCTGTGTAAATGAGCCTGATTTATTTTTTCTCCCAACTCCTGAATAAGAAATTTTTTGATATCATTATGAGAACGGATACCACGCTGAGATTGAATAAAAAGTGTTTGGCTTGATTAACTAATAATGGATTAACAAAAATTATCTTTTGCTGTTCCATGAAGGGAGAAAATGCAAAACTTTCTTCAACATCGGAAAAAATAATTTCTACTTTATATGAATAATTTCCGTTAAGACAGCGAAGTGTTTGGAGTAAATCTTTTGCTATGATCCACGAGAAATCATCAATCAGGGAGGGGGAAATTGCTGAATCCTCTACGATTGTGCTGTCTGGCACTTTAAGGGGGGGGATTAAGTAGAATTGGCAACGCTCGTCTGAAGGGGTAGGGGATTAAAATTCATTTTCTGGTAAAGTACGACCAATCAATTTCTTTTGTAATACTCGTAAATGGGCGAGTGAATTTTTACAAAGTTCTTTGCCAGTTCCATTTACTTCTGATAGCAAAAAAAAAAAAAAAAAAAAAAAAAGGCGAGACAGATAGAATCAAGTATTTCACTATTAGATTTAATTTCCTTAAAATTGTTTCGGAATAATTCTCAATATCAAAATCTGGGGTAAAACCCATAAAATTTCGCAACTGCTCTGTTGATGCTCTATCAAATATCTGATTGTGCAAGACTACGGTATATAACAATTTGACATTTCCAGTGCTGCCGAACTTCAGTGCGTGCGCTATTGATGGGATATCATTCATCTTTAATCTAGATCCATTGCATACATAGAAAGTTTTATTAAAGCCAACATATATAATACGTAGGAAGTTTCTGTACACTTATTTCGATATATGCATGAAATATTACGATTAGGAAAAGTGATTATGAAATGAAAAAGACGCAATTTAGAACAAAATCATTCTTATCAGCATGTATAATTAAATTAAAAAAAAGTAGCAGCTCATATTGGGCATAAAATGGAAAAAAATATATAATGTAAAATAGAACTCACAATAATTGTCACTCAGAACGTCTTGGTTATGAAGGTTTTTTTCTGTTATTGCACGTCCATAAAAAATCACGACACAAAAAAAAATGAAGAAGGAATTTTGAAGTACATAAAGTTTGATGATCGACTTTGGGTAGCACATGTTATCAAATGGGATTCAACCATTTCTTGAATTTACACTTTTTTGAATTTCATGTGGAATTAAAAAAAAATGTGATAGTAATTAGCTCTTGAAATACAATATCACTTTAAAAAAATTATGAACATCGAAAGAATATATTCCAGGAGGAATGAAGATTTTTTAATCATATGTCATCACCCAGTCCATAGCAAAACGAAACTGAAACTTAGCGAGTGTCTATCGAAACGTGCGTTGTAAGGGTCTAGGGCAGGGATGGTGAACCAATGGCACGCGTGCCACTGATGGCACGCGACACAATATTTTGGGCACGCCACTGATCATAAAGTTTACTATAAAGCATATTACGAACGAACGAGAGTGATCCTACGCAACAGAGTATTTCACTATTTCAATCTTATCGAAGAAACAAATCCAAAACTTCGAAATGACGAGATGAATGTCTTTTACACATTTTAATAAATCATACACACGCATAATACTTATCAGAATTTACATTCTCTTAGAAAACTTCCGTTATAATTGTTATTCTATTACAAAACGTTTGACTGCACACACTCCCAACAGAAACAAACAAAAAATGTTTTTTCTCCCTTCTGGCGCCGGATCCCTGGCGCCCTCACACATCAAGTTTCATAACATGGAGTGTTCGAGCGTGGGTCGGTGGGCAGGAAGCGCATTGTTATTGTAGTTACATCGTGAACTATAATTGCTAGTGACGGATAGTTTATTTACGCATAGCATAATAGTCAATTTCGTTGACACAACTGTATTTTAAGATTAATTCTCTTTTTATTTACGATTTTTAACTTTTATTTAGTATGACTAGTTCAGCAAAAAAGCAAAAAGTGCAAGATAATAAGTGTATCAGAGAACAGTGGTATGTAGAACATCGTCTGTAAAAAGGCATTTTGTAACAAATCACAAATTCGTTTGTCAAAAAAGCGAACCAGAGCAAAAGGAATTAATTGCAAGGGCTATGAAAGACAGAAATAAAGAGTCGACGTCTATGATTAAATATGTTGGCAAAAATTGTCATACGAGAGCGGCAAGTTACTCGGCTGCGAATGTCATTGTTCGGCTTAGTAAACTTTTTCAAGAGGGAGAGTTTTTGAAGGAAGCCTGGTTAGCATGCGCATCCTCACTTTTTGATGATTTCAATAATAAAGGTAAGATAATTCAGCTCATTAAAGATACTCTTCTATCTAGAAACACAATTAAAGAGAGAATCTTAAAACTGGCCGGAAATGTAGCAGATCAACAAATAATTGACATTAACTCCGCTCCTTTTATATCGCTATGTCTTGATGAAAGCACTGACGTCACTAAATCTGCACGTTTAGCTGGTTTTGCTCGATATTCCTTGGGAAACGTCATTAAGGAAGAATTAATTGCGATAACATCGTTGCTAATAACTACAAAGGGCACAGATATTTGCACAGCTGTTAAAAATTCGCTTTCTGAGAAAGAAATTGATTTGAAAAAAATTGTTTCAGTAACAACTGATGGTACTCCAAGTATGGTGGGCAAAAAAAGGGTTTCATAAGTTTATTTCAAACAGACATAGGACAATCGATTCTTGAATTCCCCTGTATCATTCACCAACAAGCCTTGTGTGCTAAGAGTGGTTTAACATCTCTTGATAATGTAATGACAGTAGTTACAAAAATAATCAATCTCATTTCATCGCAGGCTTTAAATAAGCGAAAGTTTGATGCTTTGTTAAATGAAGTCGCCTCGGTGTATAATGGCTTACTGATATATAATAATGTTCGCTGGTTGAGCCGCGGGAACGTACTTCAAAGATTTGTTGATTGCTTGGAAGAAATCAGACTGTTTCTGCAAAATGAGGGGGAAATTGAACAATACCCCCAGTTGTTGCATATTATGTGGCTTTCAAAATTGATGTTTTTTACAGACATATGCCAACATTTCAATAAATTGAACGTGAAGCTTCAAGACACAAATAAAACAATTATCGTCATAATGGATCTCATTTGCGCTTTTGACGCTAAACTGCATGTTTTCAGGAACTATATTATTACAAGAAACTACAAGTCTTTTCCAAACTTGAAAAAAAAATATCAAAGATTTAGATATACATGTGGAACCAGGCGAAGAAACAGTCACTGAAAAATTTATTTCTGTAATTAATTCTTCAATCAATAAATTTTCAGAGATTTTCTCAGTTCAAAGAATTATCGGAAACACTCAAATTAATTATGTATCCTGATGTGACTTCATTTGATAAACTGAACTTGTCCAATTCGATTGGTTGGAAATTGAAGAATTTGAAATGCAGCTGATTGATTTCCCGTCTCGTTCAATATGGGTTCAAAAATTTATTGGAACAAGGAAAGAGTTGGAATTAATTGAAACAGAAAGATTGACAAATAATATAAGTAAAAATTCCAATAACAAAATTTTGGAAACATGGATTTCGTTACCAGACTCATTTAACTGTTTGAAGAAGCTGGCTCGTGCTATTTTAACCATATTTTCATCTACCTATGCCTGTGAGTCATAATTTTCAGAGATGAATAACATTAAAGACTCTCTTAGAAACCGTTTGACAGATGAGTCCAGTTCAGCATGCGTTCTGCTAAAAGTAACATCTTTCAACCCTAATATAAGTTATTTGTCATCTAATCTGCAACAACAGAAGTCACACTAATATTACTGTAATTTGAATTACGCGTATAACTGAGACATTGCAAAATGTATTTTTTTTGTAGTAAATAAAGAGTTTTGAGTTGATAGTATTTAGTATTATTATTTTCCCAATAATCACGAAGTCAAAATTATTTGACGGCACGTCTATGACCTCATTAAACATTTGTTAAGAAAAAAAAATGGCACGTTGATACATAAATGTTCGCCACCCCTGGTCTAGGGGATTTGGGGAAGGGCTGAGCTCCCATGTAGGAAGCGATAGTAGCCACATAATATTAAAGACATTTTTTACTAAGAGGCAAATACTTACATTGCAATTAATATTAGTTTGGGATCCTAGCTTCACAAGCATGATTTTTCCAAGTGAACTGTTGCAGTTAAGAAAGTGCGTGCAAGTTGAGTGATAGGACTTATTTATGTGTTCGTAATTAGAATGTCGAAAAGAGAAATAAAGTTAAAAAGAAGGAAGAAAAAAAGATAATAATGGTTTTTTTCATCACACACACACACCTTCCACACACTCATTCTCACTCACGCACAGACACACACGTGACATAAACAGGAAACTCAACAAAGGTTTTGTATACTTATCTTATTTTTATGATAATTATATATATTGTATATGAAAGTATAGAATGTTAAGGTCTTATATATATATATATATATATATATATATATACAATTTTATAATTAGTTGGACGAATCTATGACTTGACATGCTGCATATTGCATTTCCCTGTATCTCAGACTTTTTGCATTCTTCTAGGAAATTTTTTTTATATATGCTTCAAAAAGCATTGAGATCAAGACATCATGTAAATCTTATAAGACTTGAAACATATTTATTATTATTAAATCTATCAGCTTCATTAACTTATGATACTTCTTTTTCATTTCAAAAGCAGAATTTATTCATTGATTTGTTCATTCGTCGTACACTTTCAGACATCATAAAAAGTTATTTTATTTTTACTTGTATTGCTGCATGCCGATTATGTAATGAAACAGACCAATAAACATAATTTAGTAAATAAATGCCACTACAGAATGGTTACCATGATCAGCAGATCTTGAAGATATCAAGCAGTTATGACTAGTTCTGCATAAAACACTGTTGTTGCTCATTTTTCATTAATGCGATTTATGAAATAGTCTCGAGGTCTTACAAATCAAATATAACTTGAAGAATAATTTCTTCTACATCTCAGTACTCAAACAAAAATTTTTAGCAAACGCTAACTGAAAATGAGCACAATAGTTTGTCACAGATTTCTTACCAATTTAAAATAGTCATAAAAGTTAAAGTAAAAAGACTTTCTTATAAAAAAAGTTGCCTTTTCTTTCCACTGTTAATGCGTTAGTGGAAGCTAAATAAATCAGATTAATAAGAAAAGAAGGAAAAAATTCTTAATTTTTTTTTCATTGAAACTCTATTATTATTATTTTTTCTTAAAAAAAATGATGATGTAAAATAGGATATTTAATAATCCAAAGGTCTTAAAAATCTGTTCTATGTTTCTTTTAGTGGTAGTATGGTTCTCAAAATATTTATACGAAATAATGAGATGAGTATTATTTTGATAATTTGGTGATATACTAATTGCTTTAGACTCATTCCTATAATTTTCGAAGATCTTTTTCTTCAAATTTTCTGGAGCTTCTGTCGTGTAACCTTTCTCAAGTTGAATAAGAAAAATTTTTTTGTTTACAGATATGGAATTCTTATTTTTGCAAGAAAATTATTTGAATTTTAGACTGTAATGAGTTTTCTCAACGTTATTTACTTATTATCATATGACAAGAACCTGTTGCAGAAGCATGATAAACAAAGAATAAGTTAAGTAATAGGATGAAATTTGTTAGAGTACTTAACTCAGTTGAGCTAATTAAAACGAAGTAGGAAATAATTATTAAGGATTCCATCCTGCTTTGTTTATAATATATAACACTGTGTACATTTTGTTTTTAAAAGATAAATTAAAAAAGAAAATACTGAAGTCGAACGCAAGGCAGTAAAAGAAACATTAAGAAATAGGATATTAGATTTTCAAAATAAAGCTATTGATTATTTTTGTTTTAGAATTCATAATTAAAATTACTACATGAGCTGAAAGACGTAGGTAAAAATAAGCGTTAACTGCAAAGCAAGTGCCGGAGTAATCAAAATAACTGCAAATAAGCACAAAAAAAAAAAAAAAAAAAAAAAAAGCTATTAAATTAATGAGATAAAGTACGCAGTAGCCGAGCTGTAAAATATAGGGGGGAAAAAAGGAAAAAATCAGGATGAAAAACATTGTTCATACTTTCTACTTAAACTCTTTTGACCACCACAGTAAATTGATACAATTAAACTAAACAACGGAAAATTTCTGTGACAACTGTGTGAAACAGAATGATGGGAACGTAGACATTTAATGTGATAATACATGAATCGTATCGTGAAGTTATGCTATACATTCAAGTTTTGTTTTAGTACAATTTTATATATTATTTTAATTATATCTGGTAGTAAAATGAAAGATAAAGCAATCTCCCCCTTCTCATCAAATAGGGCTTAGTCAATTCTTCTAAGTTATGAGCCAATATATATATATATTTTGATCAAGTGAAATGCCGTAGGACATATTTTCCTTTCGAATTTGGCAACATTACAAGGTTATTCTTCTACAGCTTCTGTATTTGAGGAGAATAATTTTACCGTTTAGAGCAGTTTTAATTGAATAATTAATATTTTTGTATTTTATTATTTAATTTGATTTCAGAAGGTAAGGATGAGAAAGATTTGTTAAATGCTTATGTGTTGTATTTTTTCTCATTTTTGAATTTTATACGTATTTGGTGTCTATGTTATATGTGTATGTATATATTATCTGTTTACTTAGATAGGCAATAAAGCGTCTAGAATGTCTTCGTCGCCGGTGGTAATTTCTGCCGCCTCGAAGCACACTGCTTCGGTAAGTATCTTATTTTTACCGATTGATTTGTAAAATAACGTATTCACTTATTTCGATTTTTTTCTAATTCTTAACTGTTTTTACATATAAAAAATGGATATTTAATTACCCCCTTTCCATCTGAAGAAATCATTCTTTAAGATAGAGAACATAATATAAAATACCATTTAGATCCAAATTACATCATTGAAAAAGATTGGGTTTTTCAAAAAAAAAAAAAAGAATAGGGAAAATATTTCATGTTATAAACTATCTACTTTCCTTTTTATTGTATATCCTTAAAGGAAACAGATAAATTATGCCTGTTTTTTTCCCATCTAAATATTTTATCTATATATGAGAGTTAAAATGATCCATCAAGAATGTTTCAAGGAACAATTATATTCAATAGTATTCTAAAAACATCTTATTATTAAAAGTTTTAGAAACTTAAGTTGGGCTTGATGAAAAAGTTGTTGCAATTAACACCTTAAAATAGAAAATATCTTTATTAGTATATATTTATCATGTGTTTTTTTAGGATGAAATAATTATAAATGCTTGAAAGTAACCAATGTATTCTTTTAATATTGGCTTATTAAAAAATAAATTTAACTTTTTAGTAGTATCCAACATAATAATGGAATCTTTGATAGGTAGGGATCCATATTTTTATCTAGCTTATGAACTATATTTTAGAGGCTAGCATTTTTAAATTTGCATAATTCTGTTGTAAAATACCTAAATTTTGAAAGAGTTGAATCATAGTTTCAAAACAAATTTACTTGAAATATTATTAGGAATTATATTAATATAATACTATAATTAAAATGATCTAGTAGAGTTTTAATTTATAAAAGAATTTTGAATGGTTGATTCAAAAGAAAATTTAGCTTTGTAGTCTTGGAATTTTAGTTACTTTATTGATAGTTGGCTTATAATAAAACTGGAATTTTAAGTTTTAGAAGACAAATTGATACTAATTAAAGTTGATTCAAATGAAGTCAATTTAGTATAGGAAAGTATTGTCTACACAATTCCAATATTTTAATGATGACATTTAAAGGTTAATTTTACTAAAATGTTCTGTAGTTAAACATTAAGGTAATTTCTTGAAAAACTACAAAGGCAAGTTATATGAAAACAAGAAATTATTTGATCATTTTGATTAGTTTTTTAAAACAATTCCTATTTATCTCACATTTTAAGCTCAGTTTTTAAGTAAATTTATTTTGTTATGAAAAAGTTTTGCTCTCAGCTTCAAAATGAAAAAGATTTATATGAAAATAATGTAATTCATTGGTATAATGCAGAATGCGAGATTTAGAAAATATGCAAGAATAATTGTTAATAAAATTTCTTATGTATTTGGAAGTTTTTTTCTGAATATGAATCATTCAATTAGTGAAATTTGTTCAAAGTAACTGAAACCTTTTCAATCCTTTTGATTTCTGTTTTCTTCATATATATTGTTCAATGGAATTTATTTTATCTAATGAGTATTTTTGTTTCTATCATACCTGAAACAGTTAGGTAGTGAAAATAGTTGACTTAGTGATATATTAGATAAGAGCAATTTATTTAAAAGCAGTTTTTCTGTTTAGCTCTTCTCTTTGAAATCTAAGTAGTTATTGTAGACATGTTTTGCTCTTTGGGCTTTTTTTTAGATTTAAAATTAGTGCCCTATTTGTTATTAAATGTTTATTACTCAAAACGTATTTTTGTGTTGTTTTATGGATAAGAAATGCTAGTATAAGCATTTTTAAAGATAATTTTCCATTTCCTTTTTGTTATGAAACTTATCTTTTTGTGTCTTGACTTAGTGTGACATTTAGAAATTTTCTCATCTTTTGTTATGAAAAAAATGTTTCTTGGAAAATAAAATTTATTCTTAAAACTAACTATTCAAGATTTCTGAACTTTTTCAGAGTGATAAAATAATTATAATAGTATAAGACTTAACTATATTTACATTCTTAATGTACAAATGCAAAAATGGTGTTCCATGTTCTTTTATGGAATAGTCTTCAGGGCTTACTTTCTTCTGGTGAGTACAGGTATCACTCATCTATGCATCCTAGTGATCTTATTTTTCTAATGATGTTTGCTGTCTTTGGTAAACATGGATGATGTGCCCCCTGGATACCTCAGTGAACCTTGTCTATTTTTAACCCTTCTCCTTACCATCCTTTTGATCTTTTTTCCATTTTCCAAAATGTCATGATCACTGTTACACCTTGTTAGTGTTGCACAACAATATCTGGCTTTTGCTCCATTAAACTTAACATAATTCACTCTTTTATGGAAATAAAGTTCTAATAATTTCTAGATTACACAAAACCAAACAACTTAATTGGGAAAGCAAAAATTTTTAAACTCTTAATTTCAATTTCGAAGGAGTATTGGGGCCTAGACCATGGCATACAAGTTATTTGATCTACTTCCCCCCTCCCCCTTGCTTTAAAACCCACTCTCATTATATACATCTATTGGAAAAATGCTAGCAACTCTACATGTCATGATGGCTGAATATCTCCACCATTATGAATAATGGCTTATGACAATTTAACATTAAAAAGGCAAATAGTATTAATAAATGAAGATATCGTAAGTATTATTACTGCGAAGAAAAAAACAAACAAGTCATATACAATTAATCTAACTAAAACATTCGTACATATAATTAATAAAATTACAACTTATATCTCCCATTCATAATAAACATGTAATTAATCATTCAATAAAAGAAACCAAAATTATTAATCAAAAATATTTAATAAAAAAAAGGGGGGGAAAAATATATCTTTTTAATCATGGTTTTAATTCAAAAGTGGAATTTTCACAATTTTTGTAACTATTCATTTCATTTTACCAAAAGCAGTCTTGGCCAACTCAGGTCTTATTTTACAGTCTTCCATGGTAAATTTCAATAACATGCCCTAGATACCATCTTAATGGAGCCATATTACCTTGCTTCATAATCGCAGTGAAATCTAATTGAACCTTGGAAAAAGCTCTTTGTTGAGTCTTTCTAAAAGCTGGTTAATCAGACATTAATTGAGTGGAAGTTTCAGTTCTGTAATGAAGACATTTCATGCATTTTTTATTGTATCTTATTCAACTTTTTTAGTGTTAATTATCTAAAGCAACTGTCAAATAGATGAATCCATCAATTGAGACTGCGTACAAATGTTTACTTGGTAGTCAATAATTATCAGTTTCTTATCATTTAGGCAGAATAATTTGCTGTTTTTGGTCTAAAGAAAGATTAGCATTTTTCAATCTTCCTCCTATATGTAGGACACTTTCTGTATCTACAAAAGTGTTTAATAATATAATTTTGCTGTTAGAAGGCAATATTTTCCCAACTTTCAATAATCTCAAGTCTTCTTGAAATTCTTGTAGCTATATTAGTTTTACTGGTGTTTCAGTTATGTCTTCCTGAAATTCTTGTAGTTGTATTAGTTTTACAATTGTTTTAATTGATTTTTCAAGTTCTTGTACAGTGAAAAATTGTATTTTTTTTTCTAAATGGATATTTTCTGTTGTTGCTAAATCAGAGGCACTTAGACCTAACTTGATTCAGTTTAGTTCAAGATGAAATTTTATTTAATGTTCTTGTATTAATCCCTTTAATTGTTAATCTTTTTCGCTTTAGTTTTTCAAGGGAATTTTCTGCTATTTCAGTCATTTTTGATAATTTTTAATACATTTTCCATTCTAAAAGTTATTTCTTTTATAAATAAACCATAATATATTTTTAATGTACTGTGAGAAACTTTGCTCTGGACATAACAGTTTCTTTACATATTTATTGAAATCTTTTCTCAATTTTCAAAGATTAAGGTAAATCATTTACAATATATTCACATGGTATTTTTTTCATTAATATAATAATTCAAAAGTAACCCAGTTCAGTATTTTTTCTGTGGTAACTATTTTCAACTATTTTTTTTTCTTTGGAAATTTTCCCATTTCCCACTTTATAGTTCCAATTGTGTTCTCTGTTCTTTTACAGAATAAAAGTTCTAATAAACGAAAAGTTTTTTGATTACACAAAACAGAATTATTCAGTTTGATTGGGAGAGTTATTTTACTGTATATTTTTTTTTTATTATGAAGAAGTATTTGGACTTAACTCCCAGCATACATGTTATTTGATTTACATCTTTTTTTCCTTCTCGCAACTCACTCTCATTACATACATCATTTGGTGAAGTTCTAGTAATGCTTCCTGTCATGATGACAGAACAAATGCTTTAAGACAAAATTTAAAAAAAAATGGTTGTTGACTGACATTTATTTAGTGCATACTCAAGTTTGTGACATTTTTAGACAAAGTTTCATATCTACTTTTTTGGGGGGAGGGGGGGGAAGGAATTAAACTTTTTTTATGGAGTGATAGGGCTGACTTAAATACAGACAGTGGAAAATTCAGTTATTTTCTAGTAAATATTAACTTGTTTATGAAATACTTCAGACTTTCAAAGTACTATTCAATTTTTGTACCCATTATGTATATTCTATGTAAGACATGTATAAATTCTACTAGTAGATATGTAATAATTTTATATGCATTAAATTGTTTAAATATGTTCTAATTTATCAGGAAATTAACTTCATGTTTCTTTACTTGTATTTGAAAATTAATCATATCAAAATGCTTTTTCTTGGTATTTTAATTTAAATGTATGTTGATTCTCTATTTGATGTACTTTCCTGTAGATTTTTTGATGATCCATTTATGTAATTTTTAAGTTTCAATTCCTCCATTGCATTTATTGGTTTATGAATCTTAATTTAGTTTTTGTTTTAATATCAGGTCATTTTTCTCCATGGTCTTGGCGATACAGGGTAAGTTGGAAATTATATAAATATATTATAAAAAATTATATAAATATATTATAAAAATTATGCATCTCATGTCTGAGATTTATGACCATTTTTCTTATTTGTTTCTACACTGTAAAATATATTGGATTTGAAAGTTTTAAATGAGATGTTTTATTTTAATTTATTATGTTATATATAACAATTAAAATATTTGAAAAAAAAATTGATTATATGTAATTATATGATGGATTATCTGTAAATGATTGATTATATGTAAAAATTTGGTAAAATTTACATGCTAATAATTTTAATGACTTTTTTTTCTAAAAAAAAAGGTCACCTAAATGTCTATATTTTTATATTATTAATCATAAGAGAATTGTATAAGTGCTGCCAAATTTGGAGAGCACCTTATTCACTTTACCTAAAATGTTTTTTAAATAGATGATCTAAATTGAATTTGACGTTAGTAGGTAAATATTACTGTAATGAGATGTTTTAAAATTGTAGTAGTAATATATTTAAGTTAATTTCATTTATTTCCAATATGTTTGATTTTTTTTGTTTAATAAGGTTTGTGGCTCAGTATATCTTAAATTTGTTTACATTAAAATTTACCCTGCTTTCTTCTTATAATATTTATTACATATTATGTTTGAACTAAATTAGATTTTAAATTTGTAGTGGTATATATTATATTGTCGCAAAGTTTTTGAATTACAAGTTGACTATTCCTATTAAATCTTATAATTTAGAAGAAGAGGCTTGTACAACAATATATTTTGTTTGAAAATACATTCCTCACTAAAATTAGATGGCAATATTGTACATTATTGTTAAATTATTTTTCATTTGCTATGAAATAGATTTTGACTATCATTCACATAAATCCCATTACTGACTTATATACTTTTGAATTCTATTTTCTATTAAAATTTTCTTTTGAAAGGATCTGCTATGATATTATTAAACATATTAGCTGCTTTAATAAATTTATAAGTCGTGTAAGTCTTTTATTTGTTAATATATTTTTTTACCTTAAAGTGACCATTGAATAATGTTATAAAATGATGCTAAAATATTAATACAGATTCAAAATTCTAAGATACTATATATATATATATTTGAGAGAAAAAAAGATAATGTATATACCACATGCATGGATGAATTTTAAAGTGGATTATGTCAATACCTCATGTATTAAAAAAATAAATTTTTGTTTGTATATAAGTATTTAATAATCCTCCTGTCGTTGCTATTTGTTATATGCTAATTGTTTTCATTTTTCATCATGCCAGATTGTAATATTCATATTTAATTACAGACATGGCTGGGCTGCTGCACTGCAAATGCTCAAATTACCCCATGTCAAGTACATCTGCCCTACAGCGTAAGTGTTGATTTTTTAAATGGTATTTTTGATAATTGGTAGAGGAAATTTCTATGACTGTAGTTTTTAAAATTCTAAAAAAGAAATTAGTGTGGAAAGAATTATTGACTATTATAAAATTAGTTTTCTAGATTCTAATACAATAAGGCTAACCCAATTTAAAATAATTAATAAAAATATAATGAAAATGGTTCAAGTTTTCAAAATACTTAATTGTTCTCCAGAAAATGATTGAGAATGAATAAATTGAAATTTGATAAAAATGGCTATAGATAAAAGTATATAATTTGAATATTTTAATCAAAAGTAGCGATTTTTTTTAAAGTGTTCCAATTCTTAGAGTTTTAATTTAGGTACATTGCTCTGTGAAAATAAAATGAGATTTTTTGGTTTTTATGTCAACATAAAATAGTTTCTTTGTTATTTCTATCATTATTTTATCAAAATAGGAAATGTGGGGGAAATTATGCTTAGAATTTCAAATTAAGCAAAATTGTTTCCTTCTGAACTTATTCAAAATATGTTTTAACTTTTCATTTGCTCAAAAATGTCATTACGCATAAGATAGTAAATCAATAAACATATTTTTAGAATTATTAAAGATGGTTTTTCTTCAGGGATCAGTTGCATTTTCATGTATTATTCTCTTAATCTTCTAGCATTAAAAACATTGAGCAGACTCGTAACCTTTAATGATAAAAACAGCCATTAATTGTATTTCGTTTTAATAGCTTAGTTTGTCTTTAGTTTTTGTATCTCATCCATGTCATTTTAATTTGGCTTAATTATGATAAAAGGAAGGTTAAACTGTTAATAATTAGATAATGAAATTACATAAAGCAGTTAAGGTGTAAATTTTAGGTACATATCATAATTTGGGGAAAAATGAGTTATATATTTTATTTTCTATTTCAGCTGGTCAAAATATATTATCTAAGACATAAATATTATCTTGTTATTGAGAAAGTGACACTGGAAAAAATATATTTTCTAATATAAACCATTTACTTGTTCACTGCCACTCATGTGCTGGTGTGTTAGAATGACGAAACTTCTTATGTTGGTGATATTTGGGATGTTGGTTGATTTTCACAAGTTATATGCTTTATTTTTAGAGTGGTATTTGTAGAAGTCTACCAATGTGTCAGTGGCAGTGAGCATGCTAAATGGCATGAGATTTCATTAAGATATTTGAAGTAGTTCAAGTCTTCCCATTGTTCACATGTCTTTCATCTTCCTTATTTGATATTGTAATTTTATTTTTATCTTCTACATTTTTAAAACTCATTACATAGCTTTTAATCTTGCTACTATAGACCAACAATGCCTGTTACACTTAATGCTGGCTATAAAATGCCATCATGGTTTGATTTGAAGACTCTAGATGCAGATGGACCAGAAGACGAGGAAGGAATTAAACGAGCTTCTGAATCAGGTTAATATTGTCTCTTATTTGTTTCTTCAAAATGTCATTTAGTAATATAATTTGTGTGACATTGACATTAATCTTTAAATCAGTAATCCTAATAACTGAATATTTTAATGAATTTGTTTAAAAAATTGTGAGCCATTTGGGAAGATTGATTTTCATTTGTTTTAGTTGTATGAATTAATATGAAATTCTCTTTTCAATTAATATCATATAAATTCTAAATGTGGAAGCTTTATGGTAATATAATGAGGAGAGTTGTGTAATATTTATAAAGAATTGAAAAAGTAAATATTTTTAATTCATTTTAATTTCAGGTATCTTTTGTTTTATGTATACTCAGATCAAAACACATTTTCATATTTTTTCATAAATATCCAGGAAATTCCTTAGTTTTATATTCCACTTTTTCTATTCTCTTTCTATTGCTAAATTAAAAGTTTAAAAAAAAAATGTTTTCTAATCCTGATTTAAAAGTTCTTTTTAGAAAGATGACTTAGAAATTTGGAAGCTGTCAGGGTTTGTACAGGCAATTTCAAGAACTTTCTGTACATAGCTTTAAATGTAAAAAAATTATTCATTGATGCTGAATTTTGATTAGTGACTGTTATATTTTTAGGGAAAAATGCTTTAAAAGTGATACATTTGGGGATAGTCATATGAAAATATTTGTCAAAATCAATTTCTGATAATTAATAACTTACAAGCTGAGTAAATAGTTTGCAGTAGAATGATTAGCTGATTACCATTCATAGTGTATTTTAAAGGTTAATTAAAAAAAAAAACCCCGGACTTTCTGTGTTAGGGGTTCAAAGTAGATATCATTAATATGAGCAAAGTAAAAGATTAGTTTTATAATTTGTTAAGGAAATATGTATTATCAATGTATAATTGTAATTTTTGGAAATTGGTAGAAATATAAATTATTTGTTTTATTCATTTTTTTCCTTTCTAAAAAAAAAAAAAAAAAAAAAAAAACCTTGTGATACACCTATAGATTTACACAAAAAAAAATCTGGATATTTTTGATTTTTTTTATTAATATATACTTAGTAGTAGGCTCTTTTGATATTGTACATTTGATTAAATAAATGTGATTAGTTTATATCAGTTTAACTTATTGCTATTGTAACTCTCATACATAAAAAATAGAGTTCATGATGAATTAATATTTGGACTGTTATAATTCAATATGTATTTGATGTAATTAACTAAACTTATTATTTGAGCTAACCGCAATATTTGATATCAGAATTGTAGGCTAATGGTTATGGGATGGAGAATTCTAGTTTAAATTCTGTTTGTAAATGTGCTGAAATTAGGAATGCTTCTTGCTAAACCTATTGGATCTTTAAATCCTAGTAATATGTGGGAAATGTATTTAGTGAAGTACTAGATTGTCATTTTTGTTGTATTTACTATGGCTCAAATAAATCAAAAATAATTCATTGGTTGAAAACAGCTGTATTCGATGCCATATTTACTTTCTTCATACTGTCTTGGATCTTATAGATTTTTGAACATGAATAGATGTCTTTTCAGTGAAAGGGGCAAAAGTATTATATGGAGAATAAATGCAGAAAGTTTTATAAACATAATTAGATTTTGAAGAGTGACCAGAGTATTTTATTATGTACAGAGGTGAGGGGCATATCTTTTTGAAATATGTTATGCAATCTATATTATTTTTTCTAATTTATATTTTTCATCTTTGCAGTTAAAAAATGCAATGATTTCTTTTTGTGAAGGAAAGCATCAAAAGTTTGTTGTAGCTTTTTCAGATTTAGTGGAAATTCACAAAAATTTGAATAGACAAACTTAGTAAATGGATTCTTTTTCCTTGAATGTTTCACTTGAACATGGATTAAACAATAATATTGCTTTTAAATTTGTTGAAAAGATGTGATTTGTATTATTTTCTTCATTAGTTAGGTCATTTCATTTGATATGAGTTAATGATAACTAATCAGATATGATACTATTATGTTCAATAGAACAATTTTCACATTTCTGTATTATATATAATACTCCTTTATAATACTTGATGGTGTTTAGGTTTAGTAGGATTATGCTTGACAGGTTTAGTAAGTAAGGGTTAAAATTTAAATTGAAAAATGTTTTCAAAAATTTCAATCTTGGAAAATAAAATTCATAATTTGAAAAATGATGAAATTTGTAAAAAACATGAATGAATTATGTAATATTTCAGATTACTAAAACAATACAGTTAATTAATATTTTTTATAGTATTATTGCATTGTATAATATGTTATAAATATAAAATCAGTCATATTAAATTGCATAAACTGAGCTTAACTTCGTACCTCACTCTCCTGTCTGGTTTTTCTCAGTGTTCTGAAAAATTATATATATAAGTATGTATATATATAT
>BMAW01015920.1:547206-574267 GCA_019974015.1 Nephila pilipes
TATGTATGTATAAGTATGTATATACATATATGTATGTATAAGTATGTATATACATATATGTATGTATAAGTATGTATATATATATATGCATGTATAAGTATGTATATATATATGTATGTATAAGTATGTATATATATGTATGTATAAGTATGTATATATATGTATGTATATGTATGTGTATATATATATATATATACACATGTGTATGTGTATGTATATATATATATACATGTGTATCTTTATATATATGTATATATGTATGTATGTATGTATATATATATGTGTATGTATATATGCAGGGTGATTATAATTAAAGTTTCGAAATGCTGTAAAAAAAAGAATGACTGATCAGAATGACGTCAAATTTGAACGGAATATTATTGAAGCAGGGGGGAAATATATGGCATAAGAAAAAAAAAAAAAAAAAAAAAAAAAAAAATGCAAATTCCAACAACAGATGGCACTGTAAACATCATAATTTAAAAGTGTTTGATTGCAAAAGACAAATGAATTGTAAAACAATTGTACTGTGCATGACTTCACAAATGTGATATTGTTGGTCACATAAGCCCATCCACCACGGCAAGGTCATATTGCATCAGATGGGAAAAAAAATCGGTTTTTAATTGTCCTGAGGCGAAAAACTGCATAAAAGGCATCCATTTAACCGGTTTTTAAAGTTTTGAGACTGGTGCAAAACATGTTCAATTTGCTGTCCACCGTTGGGTGCAACAAGATGAAATCAAGAAGCAGCATGTTCCACAACTGATTGAAGTGTCTCCGGGGTCACATTCAGAATGTGTTGGGCAATGCGTGCCTTCATTTCAGCTAAGTGTGCAATCGGAGCACTGAACACAGCATCTTTCAGATAGCCCCACAGCCAGAAGTCACACGGATTAATATCAGGTGATCAGGTTACAGTATATTAAATATAATCATTTCCTTTAAGTCTAATTAATTTCCTAAAATATTTTATATTTTAACTGCCTGAGTATTGTGTTAATTGCTATTTAGTGATCCCATTTCTTTTAATCTTTCAATTTATACTATTGGTCTTTTTTTAAAAAATGATAGGATCAGCATTTCTCATTCTGTGGGCTAACAAGGATTTTCTTTCCCAGCCACTCATACTACATATAAAATACCTAAAGATCCCCTCTTCTATTACCATGTGATCTGTATAATGCTTAATATAACTTCCCTGAAGAAACAAACAGGGAAAAAACTGCCACTTCTTACACAATACATAGCATGAATGGATGTATGCATCTTCTGCTGTTCTCAATGTATCTACCTCCCTATTGTGCAAACATAACATTCATAATTCTTTAGTTTAAAGTTTCCTTTTTGTGCCATGATTGCCAATAATTCAATATTTCTTAAGTACCAAATTATATTTACATACATACGCATGTTACCTTTTTTATTTATTTTCTGATTTTCTTTAAAAAAATGACTACCAATTCTACTTCTATTGATTATTCATAGATTAGTATTCTTTTAATAAATGTCTTATTTGATTTCTTTATTGAAACTTACTCCATGCTTATATTTATGTAAAAAATGAGGTTAAATTCATACATAAATATAACTCATACAAAAAAAGAGGTTGCAAGTGTATTTCAAGGTATACAGGAAACTCAAAACTTTGAAAAATAGTACTTGATAACTGTAGCACCTTGATAATTGAGTGCTTGTAAGAATTTTATTGCTTAGGCTTGGTTTTAAATTCAATATTTTATTAATGTTTAATAATTGGTGTTTCTGTATGCAATTCTGTATTATTTTTGTAGTATTAAATTTTTTTTTCATGACTTAATCCTTTCACTGCTTTTTGAGCTTCTTGTTAAAAAAAGGTTTTAAATTCACAAATATAAAGGCCTTTGTTTAGTAAAATTGCATTTAAAATTTATCCAAAATAGTTACTAATAGCTCACTACTTAATTAGTGTTAGTAAATGACTAATCAATCAAAATGGACTGAGTCTTAATGTTTCAGAGATAATTACGATCTTTAATCATATCAAAATTTACATAAGAGGAAACATGACATTCTGAAGTTATTGGAAACGTGTAATGCCGTTTTTAAAATGTTTTTGAAACGGATTCAAAATCTTTTGAAAATGTTTAGGTGAGTGTGTTTGTAGTAATAATAATGTATTACTTTTGAAATGTGTACTTATTAAAACCAATTTATGTTCAGTAACAAAAATTGCTAACTGTAAAAATAATACACAATTGTTGCAGAATTTTCACTTAATCAGCAGTTAGGACTTTGTTAAGTTTGCTGTGGATTTAGGAATATAAATATTGGTCATGAAAGAGAGAGAATATGAATGCTTTGCCGTAGTAAACTGACTCCAATACTTCTAAAATATGTAAATTATGTTTATAGTAAGGTTATTGGAATAAATGAGTTGGCAAAAGACGAACGGAGATGGCTTGGTTGTATATGTGAATGAAAAAATATTTATTCTTTTGAGAAGCTCTTAAGAAAATTGTCTTAAGGCATTTAAACTGTGATAAAAGCTTCAAATGTTAAATAATTCTTAAATTCATTAGTCACTTCCCTCTGTGCAAATAAACATACTTAGTTCTATTCTACCGAAATGAATTACTATGTGTGATTTCTAAAAAACTGATAATCGAAATATTTATTTGATTACTTTAATTAGTTGATAGGGGCTATTTGGAATGAGGTTCAGTAGTGTGTTAACCAACTTCTTTATTAACTAAGCTCTGATTTTTAATGAAAGTTGAGAGTATAATAAATCAAAATATCTTTTGCAAAATTTGAAGGCTTTTGATAGATGCATTTTCATTTTTTGTTCATAAATAGGTAACTTTTAATAATTGCTTTAAAACATGATTGATTTTTCTGTCTTGTGAATCTTAATATGTTTGCCTTTTTTTTAGCATTCAGAATTAGTAAACTAATCATGTATTCTATTTTTATAATTCATTCATATTCACAATTTTACCCTGTTTATTTCAGTGTTTCAAATGATTGCTGAGGAAGAAGAAAAAGGCATTCCTTCAAATCGAATTGTTCTTGGTGGCTTTTCTCAAGGTGGTGCTCTGGCTATATATACAGCTTTACGATGTACCAAACCTCTGGCTGGTGTTGTTGCCTTAAGCTGTTGGTTGCCACTTTATAAGCAGTTTCCATATGTAAGCTAAATGAATTTATTAAATTTTAAATATATTATTTAATATTGTTTGATTTATCTCCAAGATGTTTATTGTAGGCAGCTGAAGGAAATATTGATATTCCTTTGTTGCAATGCCATGGTGAGCTCGACACTGTAGTTCCCTATAAATGGGGAAGGATGACACATGAACTTCTGAAAACTTTCATGTGCAACGTGGAGCTTAAATCCTACAAAGGATTATGTCACACCTCATGTGAAGAGGTAGGATCCTTTAAAAATTTGTTTTTAAGTAATAAAATTAATTGTGGTTCATTTAAATGTTGATAAAATTTCAATTTTTTGTGGTATAACTATAATCTATTCTATTCTGTACAAAATAATTATTATATTTGAAGGGATAAATTATTGTAAGATGTTTTATATTGTGCTTAACTTTCAAATTTCATATATCTTGTGAATAAATCTTATTAAACAGTATAAATTTATATAATATTATCTCGTTTGTAGAATCTTGCATGCATTACTAGAGAGAAATAATATAATTTTATTGTCTCGAAAAAAAAAAAGGTATGGTTAATGGAATTTACTTAAATTTTGATATCTTGAAGGGTGATGGGAACATCTTATGATTACCATCTCCATTTAGCTCCAGATAAATCAAGGAGTGCACTTTTGAAGGAATATTTCACTAATTTATTAAATTGTCATTCTAAAATTAGTTTTTAAATATTTATCTTGAAACTTGGTCTTTGAGATGTATTATTTTAGCGATCGAATTTAAATCAAAATGACTTATTTTGTTTCTTGTTATATGTGATTTGCTATATATTTTCAGAGTACATAATCCTATTGCTATTTTCTTACTGAGTTTGAAATTTCCCCTTATTTAAAAAAAATTATTAATGGGCAGGAAAAGTCAAAAAGAAAAATTATTAATGGGGAAAAGAGAAGGAAGAATTTATTGAAGTCATATTTTTTCATTTGGATATTGTCTATTGTTGTATGTTGTATCGCTATCAGAAGGAGATGATTTTAAGAATATTAAAAAAAAAAAAAAAATGAATGCAATAAAAGAATATTTACCATTTATTTTATGTTTTTCAGTTGTAGCATGTACTGTTTCAGAATTTTCTAGATCCGAAGGACAAATAATATAAGTTCACATATTCAATTTATGAAAGACTTATCAATTTATAGTCTGACCCCATTTAGAAGTGGCAGTCAAGGTCCCTGGTTACTTAATTGCATATTAAGGGTGCTGTGAGTTACAGTATTGATATAAATTGATCAAAAAATCAGATATTTTTCAAGATTGGTGTTTATTTAAGTTCTTTTAAATAAGAGGTAATTAAATTTTTAGAATAAGTAATTAACCTTTTTAATTACTTCTTGGTAATTTTCCAGTTTGAATGTATCACTAAATCATTCACTATTTCACATGTGTGCCATTTCTCAAAACAATCTGCTATGCAAAGACCAACATCCTGCTTCTTCTATCATTATCTCTTGAATTGCTTCACTCTCAAGCTACAATAGTGAGGTGTGAATAAAATTTTTAACTTTGCAGGCTACTGATGATTTATAAATTTCTAACACAGAACAAGAAAATGAACTTTTTTAATGACAATGCAACATTGTGGAAAACTATCAAATTATAAACTGTTTCTAACTGTTGAAGCTGTTGATGTCATATTACTTCTTGGTAATGTTTCTAATATAGGAGCCTGTAATTTGAGGCTAATCTTTATTGGTAGAAGTGTAAAACACCATACTACTCATGTAACTGAGTTCCAATAGTTTACAAAAGAAAATATTTTCTTTTCGGTATCACAATATGAATTAATGATAATATCATTGGTTGAGCAAACTTTTAAATATGTATTAAACAGCGAATGAGTTTTCATAAATTTTGTACGGACATTTCGTGAAGCTCTGATTTTTAAAATTGTGTGCTGTGCATGAAAATACATCCAACATTCATCCCAGTAACTGGAATATGTATATCTAATGTTTGTTTCTTAAAAGTTGATAATGGCTCACATGTTCTGATATTTTAAAGGTTTAGTTTTAAAAGATTTCTTTTTCGTGTACTAAGTAACAACAGTATGCAGAAATGGAACTGAACTTGTTAGTAATATTAATTTTATCAAAGGGCAGCTGATATTTAATGAACTTCTTAAGGAAGTCATTCAAATCTTTTGTAATTATGTTTTAAATGCTAGTATGTAATTGTTTTATTGAAAAATTGTCACTCACCTTATCTTGACAGATTAACTAAAGATCTCTTGAATCATATTCTTAACTTCATTCTTCATTCAGGAAATTAGTACTACCTATCATATTATCAAAGCTGAAATATTTACCGTTTTTATTTTACGGGATCACAGGATTATTGATTTGTATTTTAAGTGTCATACATTTCTTTTAATAACTTGAACTTGTGCATTGATATATATATATATCCTTATATATATATATATATATATATGCTGTGTACTTTCAATATATACATATATACATGCTATGTACTTTCAATATATTATACATATTTATATATTTAACGAATTATTCAAACTTATTAGAACATTAACAAAAAGGTACTCATTTGATTTTTAACAATTGTTTAAATTTTTTTAATTTGTAAATTTAGTTACAATCTAACATATGTGTAATTTTCTTTCCCCCCCTCATGTTTAGGAAATGAAAGATGTTAGCAACTTCTTGGAAAAGATATTGCAATAAATTTATGCTTGGATGAACTCATTACTCATCACCTCAGTCATTTTGAGTTATTTTCATTTAATGTGTAATTTTTTTCCCTGCGTACTATGATATATTTGTTTCTTGTATTTCATAGTGTAATTTTTATATATATATATATAATACATATATATTATATATATTTCTAATATATATATATGTATGTATATTATATATTTCTAATATATATGATACATATATATATATGTATATATATAATAGTAAAAAATACTCAAAATTTTTAAACGTATTTTATAACTTAATTAATAAAACAATATCTTGTTGTGCAAAATCCTAACTCTTATGTGTTGCATGAATTTAAAGTTGTGTCTTGTAAAGTGAAGGAAAAATTTCTTTTTGTACTTCTCACTGCGCTTTGTACTTTCAATAGTGTGGTACTTCTTTGTGTTATATTTTCATTAAATGTGTTTTGAAAGAATTTGTGAGCTTTCATATTAAACAATGCTATAGGTTATAATGCTTATTGTATGTCATGTGAACTTTAAATTGAAGTATGGAATATTTGCCGTGTGTGATATTTTTTATATACGAATTATTGCACATTAATTGATTAAATGCACAGAACTGGTTCTTATAAAAGTAGATGTTGATATTGAGAACTGCTACATAATTTAAAAATAATTAAAATGCTACAAAATAATTAAATTATTTTTTTAAGTAAATCTTTTAACTTTTTAAGTTAAATTAAGTTGAAATGAATTTCATTTAGATTTTGCATTATAAAATGAGGTGTTAAATATTTTATTGTAATCAAACTTTGAGATTATTCTTCATTTTTTATTTGAGATACTAAGTATGCATTGGTGAATTATATAGTAATTGCATGATAAGCTAGATACTCACATAAAATGGTCTTTGTCTCTTGACAAGGACTCTTTTAAGTTACAAAGTCCATTGCCCCAAACCCTTGTTTGGCTTCTGAGTGTGCAGTAAATAAAACAGTAAACATACAAGATGGTCTAATTGTATACATACAATGTGGTCTTTTTGTATTTAAATAATTTACAATTTCTCCGTTTACAAGGTTTGACAAAATTTCTTCACTTGAAGTTAACAGAAGTGAGCAGTAAATACAAATTGTGCAACTAAATTGGCTAGTTAATAAAATTGCATTTAGTCTAAATTTGACATATTTCAAGTTATATCTGTATCAGCTACTCTGATGGTTTGAGATGTTTTCACTATTAGAGAAAATGCAATTAATATCTCCTGTTCACTACTTTAATCTATTTTTTAACTGCATTTATAATTATGTATAAACTAGAAAAAGCAGTTAATACATGTTCTTAGTTTTGAATAAATAAGTTCAAGAAATTTATGTGGGCTCCCTGGAAGAAATAGAATTGAAAGAACAGAATATTATTATCAAATGACCAATAAGATCAAACCTCACAACTTGTGCAATTTGGCACACACATATTATTAACGTTCTGTGTGCTAAAATGGTACTGTAAAATTTCTTAATTTCTGAGAGAAAAACTCTGAAAAGGCAGAAACACTTGAAAACAGTGAAATATTCATTTTTATCACACAATTCCTTAAATGTATTTCTTGAAGCTTTTAATGTATGTTTTAAAAACCCTGTGTAATTGACCTTTTTTTTTTCTTTATATCTTTTACAGTGTTGCTTTTCTTTCTTTTTTTTTTTTCCATGATCCTTTTTTTTTTCCTTCAAAAATATGTATATTGCATGTTTTCCAAAATAAATTCTGTCATTCCTATTTTATATATTTTGAAATTATATATGTCAAAAATATGATTGTTCTTGGAAATATGTGAAAAGATGTATATTATGTGAGATATGTAAGTTACAATGTTCATTTTTTGTGTGTATGGTTTGATAATTACAATAATATTTAATTTGAAAATGTTTGAAGGAATTCTGTACTTTAAATAAAAGTTGTGATTTGACTTCTTGCATATATTACTCTGGAATGTATTTGAGTAGTAGAGAATTATTTTTTATTCATTATGATAGTATTTGTGAAGTTTTTATATGTAATTCAGATACTTTTCCAATAGTTCGGTGTTGGTGAAGAAGTGGCAAATATAAATTTCTAATTGATTTTTAATATATTTGCATCTATGTAACGTATCGTTTACTAATTTCTTTTTGCCTTAATAAATTTAGTGTTCTCTCTCTTGTTTATTGTGTTATCCTTTGTTACCCTCTAAATTATTAACATTGTTTTCAACATAATTACAATTATTCTATTATTTAACTTTGAAATGTTTAGTTAAGAGTAAAGTTATTTAAAAATATGTAACTCATTTAGGTACTGATGGTAAATATTAAGCATTTTCCTTGTAAAAATTAATTTTTACTTATTTTTTTTTTCAGAGGTAATGCTTGAGAAAATGAGAAATATGTTGGTAGGTGCCTAGCTTTTGAATATTAAAACACTTAGGGGGCTTACCTTCTGGTAAGTACAGGCATCACTCACCCAAGGCACTCAAGTGATCTTTTTCATTTCCCATGGGGTTTACAGTCTGTTAAACTTAGTGATGCACCCTTCAGATACCAAACAATCCTTCTCTATAATTGATCTTCCATGTCAACCAATTTTCTTTTTTCCATTTTTTCAAATGTCTGGATCACAGATACATCTTGTTTGGCACAGCATGACCATAATTTAGTTCTTCAATCAGTAAACTTTTCCATCACTCACTTTGAATGTTAAAGTATACCATCAGTTGAATAATTTTTGTCTCTGATATAAATCCATTACAGTTACATAAATCATGTGAAATTGAAATTTAAGAACTTAAATCTGACAAATGTTAAATAATGAGAAAAAATGAAATTTAGAAATATAGCATTTAATAATTTTAAATACTGCAAGTAAAAAGTTTTCTTAACATTATTTAAGATCTTGCTAAAATTTGTATTATAAATTGAAGTTCAGTACTGCAAATAATATTGAATAGGTTTTAATGGTTATTAATATATTTCTAATTGAGTGTCAATTCTATCAAATTTTTTGTGAGAGTAGAAACTTTAAAAAATATCTACACACATTTGTGGCTATTAAATATAACGAGTTTGATGCTGTAAATTTTTTTTGCATTGATTTCATACGTATTTACTTATCACTTTCATTATACACCTTTTCTCTATCCCTACAACTCTCCATGCAAATTTTCCATTCTTCGAAACAGTACTGGAAGTCTTCTGCCAGTTTCTTCAGGACGCTTGCCGCTTTCTCTTTCACAGCTTCAACGAACTCAAAACTGTTTCCTTTTAATGCAGATTTCACCTTAAGGAATAGATAGAAGTCGCATGGTGGAAGATCTGGATAACAAGGCGGATGGTCTAGCACTGGAAAGTTCTACTTGACTAGAAACCTCTTGACAGACAATGTCTTGATGGAGAACCCCATGACCTGTCCTTTCAAAATTCGGGTCTTTCCCCCTTATTCTTTCAACGAGTGCAGCAAGAATGGAGAGTTAGTAATGTTGATTAATAGTTGACCTCTAGAAGCGCAGTTAAAGGTGCACAATTCCATGAATATCGAAAAATCCAATCATCATTGCTTTGAATTTTGATTTGCTCATTCGAGCTTTTTTGGCTCTTAGGGAAGATGAGTTCTCCCATTGCATGGATTGGCGCTTCGTTTCAGGATCATAAGTAAAAAAACACGATTCGTCACACATTATCCTTTCCAATAAAGTTTGGGTCATTTTCTGTGGCATTCAAAATATCAGTACAAACGTTTTTGCAAGCTTCTTGTTCAAATGGGAGAATTTTAGGCATTATTTTGGCATACACTTTTTGCATGTTAAAATTGTTACATAAAATTTGCCATTGTCAATTCCTACAGTTTCAGCAATTGCACGAGTACTTAACCGACGGTCAGATCGAAACAGATTACTGATTTTTTCGATGTTGTCAACCGTTCTTGACGTAGAAGAAGGGAGACTCTAGTGTGAATCATTTTCAACGTCTTCTCAGCCATCTTGCAAACGCTGAATCCACTCAAAAACAAGTGCACGCGATAAGCATTTGTTGCCAAACACTATATATATTACGTTTCAGTAGACGTTTTTCCAAATTTCATGTGAAATTTCACTACAATTTGATGCTCTATTGTTACTCTTATAATTTTCCGGCGAAAAAAAAAAAAAAAAAAAAAAAAAACCTTGCGAACGTAGGCTATGCCCATATGAATGATAGGGATAAAGTCATTGTTGCCCTATATCCCTTCTTCATTCTTTCAATCAATCAATCAATCCCGTATGAATTTGTTTACAGGAGTGAGAGGCACTGCATTTGAAAGAGGACACTTCACGCTAAACAGCTGGATTATATATATATTTGCCTTTTTAAATATTTCAGTTATTTTTTTTCATTATATATATTATAAATTTCAATTCTGGCAACCCATTGAGGAATCTAAATTGATAGACCTTGCCCATTCAAAAAAGGATATGTTGTCATCTGATATTTACTTGGGTTAAGCACAATATTGGTCCTAAATGTAACGAGTACATATTGAACAATTCTTTGAAAATATACTATTGTTTTTCGAATCATATGTGCTTGATATGAATCGTTGTTTCTATTGGAGTAATTATTTGTGAATCTAGATAATGTTATTTGGAAAAAAATAATTTGAGAATAGTATATGGTTTATTAATAATTTGTTATAAACTCTCATGTGTTATATTGTATCAAATATTTTTTTCGAGACTTCAGAACTGGATTCATTAAATTAGTTCAGCTGAGGTACCCTCGCACAGTAATAGATGCTGTACCCAAAGCGAGGAGATAATTCTGGATGGTGTTGCTACTAATACTTTTTTGAGCATCAGAGTAATTTTTTTGTACTGTGAAAATTACGAGGCCCATTGCTAGTAGCCCTCGTGTTGCTTCTAAGTGCGACGTAAATAAACATTTATTGCAATGTGGGTCGTTTATCCGCCGTTACAGTGCTAGCTAGCCGATTAAGATCCCGCTCATCCACACTTGCTCTTCTACTGACTGGAGTCCACTTTACACCCTTGACCCAGAAGCTCAAGAGATCCCAGTGCCTGCACCACTTCGGCCGTGGTAGCCTATTAGTGATTGTGGCGAACTCGCGACCGGTTGTTTCCGCCGAATGGTGGGTTCGAGTCCTGATGCACTTTAAATCTGTCGGGATTACAAGTCCTTCTATGGCGTAGTATGGAATTTTGAAGATGCGAGCTCAATTGTCGTCCTCGTAACCTGGCCATTTTCCAAAATTACGAGTTTGTTGTAACAAATTCTCGTGTTGCTTGTTAGTGCGCTGCTAATAATTAATTGCTGATTCCCGTCTCGCGTTACTATTTATAACATTAATTAATTGATTTATTTATTAACGTCGCACTTACAAGCAACACGAGGGCTATCGGTATTTTTTTTAAATTTAACCATTTCCAATTTTTGTTGCCTCATTTTGAAACTGATTTTATTGTTGTTATCTTGGAATTATTGGTGTAGACTGATTATTATTATTATTTTTATGCTGAAATTAAGGAAGTACCAGTAATAAGTACATGTAAACGGCAATGAGGGTAAACTAGTTTTGGTTTCTCCAATTACTGTACATATTACAAGGGCATTTTAGGAAGTGAGTTCAGCTCCGTTGTAGTATTTCAATGTTTTTCACTATAAGTATAAATATTGGAAATTAAACTCTCTTCCAATATTTATACTTATAGTGAAGAACATTGAAAAGTTCAATCCTTTTCAAATTTCCATGAGGTAAATCTTGTTTTATGAAGCAATGCCACTGTTCTGATGTTGAAAATTTTCCGCACCAATCTTGGTAATTTGTAATGCATATTTGTGTGTGGATTAGTTGGTAATGCATATATAAGGAAATCAAACGGACTGACGTCTCTATAACTTTGTGGCCGCGGTAGTCTAATGGTCATGTTCGCGACCTTTTGGCCGGCGTTGTTTCCGTCAAGTCTTGGAGTTCGAGCCAAGGTGCCACTGAAGATCCGTAGTGTAGTGGGGCTAATGCATGTTATTCTATCGAGGTATTTTATCTGTTTGCGTGGTGTGGAACTTTGGCGAAGGAGATTCCAGCTTAAGAGTCAACTTCGTCACTTTACTGAGTTTCGGAATTATGAGGTCCCTCGCCAGTCCCTCGTGTTGTTTCTAGGTGCGACGTAAATAAACAACTAAAAATATAATTATAATTAAACGAAATCGTGGTTTAGAATTATGTTTTCTGTTGAATGTCTTCATTCTAAATTATTTTATCATCAGAAAAAAACATTTAAGGAGTCAGTCTCTCTGAATCAGATCAGTATGTACTAGTATGTAATTTTTAGTATAGCTTAAGCATCTGTATTTTGATCACTTAACAGAAGAAAACAAAAGAACCAATTGCTACTAGATTCAAATCATTTTTAACTTCCAAGGTAACGTGTAAGCGCGCTTTTACAATCCCATTATTCCTTAATTGGACTGAAAGCTTTCATATATTTTGAATTCTTGTTGAACACAGTATAAATAACTTTTATTTAAAAATATTTAAGGAAATGATTTTGGGATTTTTTTGAAGTCCATTACTTTCATCATAGCATGTTGAGTGATATAGCATGATTATAGCATTACATATAATATGTCGATATATAGCAGCATAGTAGTCTATTGGCAAAGGACTTGAAATTTCGTACCACACACAGATGACGAAGACGACATTTTGTCTGTTTCATCATTCACTCCAACACCTTTTCTGTTGGGTTGAGGCTTCTAGTCCTTATTTCACTAGGCTCGTCATCCCGTTGACGTGGTGTGGAAGTTAGGAGAGAGAGGGTGCCAGCTCAGGTATCGTCCTCGTCACTTAACCGAGGTGGATTGTACTTGTTAAATCGGTCGGGATTTTAAGTCTTGCCATTGGCGTGGAGTTGAATTTTGGAGAGTAGGGTACCAACTTATGGGTCGTTCTCGTCACTGGATCAAAATTATGAAATCTGACCCTAATAGCCCTCGTGTGACTTCTACGAACGACGTTAATAAATTATCAATCAAACCACACCTCTGGAAGGGAAGGCTTTAATTACTAATCTATTCTAAAATGACATCAGATTATTATTTATGACGCTGTACGCTATTTAGAGGAAAGAAAATATGAAAACATCGATAAAATCGAACATCTCCTACAACGATGCTCGTGACTATTGTAACTGGTGCACTCTGGTGGGGAGCTTGCGGTCGGATCAAGAACAATTTCGAAATTATCGGAAACAGAATTATATTTTAGTCTGACAGTGTAAAATCTGCCAAAAAGGAATTTCGAGATACAAGATGGTTATATAAAGTATTGGTTTTATAATAAACATTTCCATAGGTCGTTCCTATGGTAACAGTAACCATCACTTGACCGTGGTTCAAAATTACGAGGTCCGTCGCCAACAGCCCTCGTGTTGCTTCTAGTGCGACGTTAATAAAAACTAAACTAAACTAAACTAAACTAAACTAAACTAAAACTTATGGAAACAGTAACTATCAAGAAGTGTGACCTTTCTGTTTACGTAAATATTATTCAAAATATTACTATTCAGTATTAGAAATATGGAATAGTAATATATAGAAAATGTATTACAATTCTATAATAAATTTGTGGTGCAGTCACGATCGTTAAGTAAACATGGTATCGAGCTCACGGGGATAGCCTAGTCGTGTGTTCGAGGCCTAATTCCCTCAAAGTCCTAAAGTATGCGTGTTTTATCAAGACCTAATGACAAAAATTTTTTTGGTGGGTCTAATAACATTGAAGAAAATAGTGAAGGAAATAGTGAAGGTTTATTTAAAAAACGTAAGAACCAAGCTAAATAATACTTCTTAAGCAATTGATGTTTGGAGGAATTTGTATGGAGAAACTAGTATTTTTCATTATTTTGGTCGCCAAAATGATTGGGTGTAAGTTCGGCTGGAATTGCTCCAGCTTTCATGATCTATGTGAAATAGTGCCAACTTTCACGGTCAACAGGAAAATGTGCCAACTTTCATAGTCATTGGAATTTTACACAAGCACTTTTTTTTTAAATTTTTATTCTGACTCTCTATTTCATTAATTGCAAATGTGCGGCTTAAGAATATATTTATTTTATGGAAACTCTTTTCTGTGTTATTTCATCGTGTTATGACTTGTTAGAATTTTTATAAGCACGATGAATTTATTGATATATTCTGTTTTGAAATGTGGACTCGACAATGCATTTGAAGAAATTTTGGGAAGAAAAATGTCTGATGAACGTTGAATCTTTCGAGACTCAAAGATTTCACGTTGGTGAGGATTAGATGTGGAGAGAGGGGTAAGCTCAGGTGTAAACCTCGTCAACCGACCATGAATCACAATTACGAGGAATATCAGCTGTGGTTATTTGATCTTTGAGTAGGGTAGAAATAGACAATGGGTAACGTTCCTAACAAAAACAAACTTTTGGCCAAAAAAAAAAAAAAAAAAAAAAAAAAAAATGGCAATATTAGAAAGACTTGAGTTGGAATAGTAGCTACTTTTGTAGTTGAGATACTAGTATTGCGTAATATTTATATTTTTCTTTAAATCAGCGAATTTTGAAAATTTTAGCATACTATAGAAGAACTATAACACTCATAATTTAGAATATAACCCCAGAAATTTAAAAGGTAATGGAAAAATAACATCAATATACAATATAACATGTATATTTATACCTAGGTTTTGAGATACAATAAATAAAGCTTTTATTAAAACATACAGTCAATTTTGGAACTAAGCTTAAGAGCTTCAAAGTATAAAAGACAGCTCAATCAATAATGTATTCATGTCAACTAATAGTCTTGTAGAGTAAATAAGAATTGTTTTGTACTTATGATTTTATACGCGATTCAATTCATTTTATTTCACCAGTACTGATTCTTATGATTTTATTCCGATTAATTTAATGTAGTAACAACATTATAATTAAACTAAACTTATAAGTTTTGTATGCATATTCATGAGTTTTCTTTTCGTAATTTAATATTTATATTCGTGTAATACTATGTAAATTTATGAAATATTGTCCATATTGAAATATGAGTCTCAATATTTCTTATTGTACAGCCTATATAAAGACGAGCTAAAAATAATCTCCATGAAGCTTCGAAACTTTTTAAGAGGACAAATATTTGTAAAATTAACAAAAATGATCAAAATTCTGCTCAGTTTCTTTTTCTTTGCAGAACCCATGTGGCCGGGACTGATGTCCGTTGAAGCTCAAAGTCCTCCTATTGGCGTGGTGTGGAAGTTAAGAAAGGGAGCTGCAGCTCAAGTGTCTCCTTCATCGCTTGACCGAGGCTCAAAATTACTAGGTCTGTCGTCAATAGCCCTCGTGTTGCTTCTATTGCGACGTTAATAAAACAACCAATCAATCAATTTCTACAGTACCAACCATTTGTCTTTCAAAGATGGCAAGACTTTGTGAACGATACATTTGTTTGGTTTTTAATAATCGTTACTATGGAGCTTTGCATAAGTTACAGCCTTCAAACTTTGTGATTATAAAACATTGTTAAGTGACGAGAGGATGACACTTAAGCTGATCCTTCACTTTCCATTAAGCACATCATGCGAACATTTAAATGCAGTAGAATTTAATGTGTGGCTGTCTCATCGTTCTTCATAACATTTTTTGATACAAACTGAGCTTCAGCGTCGCCGTAAATAAAGAGCGCGATTTAAAATCATAAAGCTATCACGTCTCCTTAGTGGATAGAACAAAAGCTCTAAGACGATTATTGTCGAATTGCTATCTCTCAAAATGATCATTTTCTCGGATTTTCCCTTCTTGACAGGGTTATTAGTTCAAATTTATATTTTCAAACTATTTTATAAGTGAACACAACATGCTTTTATATTTAGTTTAGATCTGAGCACCTATTTGGATGATATACGAGCCATTACTAATAGGCAGGATATCGTATCCCTTAGCCATATTTTCTAGTTTGGCGAAAACGGTCTGCGGGATTATATATATATACTCTATTACGTATTTTTTACTCTTAATTATTTTTTATGTGTATATTTTACTTGTCGCACTAACATTTATATAGAATGTACAATCGTATTAACTAAATTAAATTAAATTTGAATATCTTTTTTTGACGCTATGTAACTATGTTGTGGTTCTTCATAATACACGAAAAACAGGAATCCAGCTCTCATTTACCTCATACATGACCGCCCCCTGGTATATAATTTACTCAAGACGCAACAGAAAATTTCAGAAGCTTGTTATTAATGAATTCGATAATAGATGGCGCGACATGTCAAAATTTACATTCGTCAGGTGATGCAGTTAAAATTTTTATCGCCCAGTTATTTTTCCATTATTAAATCATTTTCTTGAATAGTTTCAGGGCCAACTTGCAATAATTTCCTTAAACCTAGGTTTACTTAAAATTTTTGTCATTTTCAAAATGAACCTGGTTTTATTTATAGGGAAAAAGCATAAATGATTAAAAAATATTACTTGATTTTAATATTGTTTCCCCCGTTAAGATGTTAAGAGTAATTTCAAATATTTTTCTTAAATTATGAAAAAATGTAAGTAATTAATCTTGTAGGAAATGCGATAAAAATTTTTCTTGCGTCTATAGTTTTACTTAGGTTCAATTCATTTCAAATGTATTAAATGTGTTAAAAAGTGATATAAATAACTTCTCCGAAAAAAGTTCATAAGATTTCTACATTTGTTGTAACATGTAATTTTTTATAAAAATAAACTTTTATGATTTTTAATAACAATAAATTAAAATTCAATATTCTGTCAGTTGTAAATCTAATTAATATTTTAAATTTTTAATGAAATATATAATTAATTTTATCTAAATAATTTACTGTTAGTATTCTACTAAACAAATATCGATACATAGAGTAAGAAAATTTATTAATTGTGTAATTGTTACGTATTAATATTTATTTTTTATATTTATTCAGTATTATAAAATTCAGCGGGCAACTGATACAAGCTATGTCGGTAAAAACGCTTCTTTTGCATTGTTTTAACCATTTTTTGTACTGCAGAGTTGTAATTGTATTTATTCACCTATTCATTCAATTTTCTTTTTTTTTTTTACTCTTAAATTATTAAATAACGAGCTGTACTTCATACAATATTCGATAGAATATTTTTAATTATATTTAATCCTTCTTTATTTAAGATAGATTTATTTGCGTAACTCCTAACAAGAGAGTAAATAGCAGTAGCGAAATGTTTTTTTAAAAACTGTTTGAAACTGAAAAAAATTCAAAGCATATTTTTTTTAGAAAAATATTCTATTAAGAAAGTTTCTTGTACCGATTATTCCAAAAATAAAAAATGAGTCTATAGGAATAGATTGCCTTGAACTTTTTTTAAGAGTTGAAATGTCTTTCATTTTTCCTTAAAGAAATGAATAAATTTTTTCCCTTCCAAAAGTAAAAGGTGGAATATAAACCTACGGCAATTTTGACGGTAAGCTAAGTTTAACGAGATAAAACATTTTACATTTTCAAGAAAACATGTTTTCTATTTTCATTTCATTGTTTCTCTAGACTGATTACTTTACTTTAGAGTTAAAAAAGAAGTTCCTTAAATACGAGTTTTGAACCTTAATGCTTTCTACAAATATGCAATGTATTTTTTATGGATAATTTAATCAGCTTAAATGAAATCTGAACATCAAATAGACGTAAAAAAAGATCGAATAACACCATCAAAAACTCCATAAATATAACTTTAGAGCTTACATTTGCATTATCTATTAAATGATGTTGAATATGATCTGAAGAGTACTTTAAAGTATACTGTTCTTCTCATTTATGCAAAATGAAGCCTATGAAGGTAAACGGAATTCGTATGAACGAGCATAAAATTTTTTTTTTTTTTGGAATCACAAACATTTTAAGTAAACAGATTTTTGTTCATAACCAAACCATTTTACTGGCGTATACATAAGCAGATAATCGTTTACGGAAGTTAACGACCGTAGAACACTCAAGAGTTAATAAAACTTTTTTTTTATTTAGAAAGCTTAAATTTTTTTAATGATATTATGATAATTTTTAGCCCAGTAAATTCTCCTAAAATATTACGTACCTGAATCTTGAATGCTGGATATGAGAGCGAATAAAAGAAGTATGTGTAGGGGCAGAACAAACAATTTGTGATGCAAGATATATATTCATAAAAGTACTATCAGAGGAATAGTGCTTGAATCTTCAAAGAAATTTGAATTATTGATTACATCTACTAATGGATTTATCATGAGTATTCTCATGATAAATTTATATTTCAAGAGAGTACTCATTATACAAATTTGCAAATGGAAAATTATTTTTCTTTGTCTAATAAGTCGAACTAATACTAAACTTTTTAAGCCAAAAATTGACATAGATAATTTTTTAAAGGAGGTAAAAAATTTAAATTTAAATGTATGGGACCCTTTTTCAAAAATGGAGAGAGTAGCTTTTTTTTTTTGAATATAAGCATTAAATTTGTGATCTCCATATCTTCTAACATTTATGTCCAGCTATATTGTAATTGATAGCTAAAATTGTTGTGCATCAAAATGTAATAGAATAATGAATAAAGTTAATATGAATTATTTATAAGAAAATAAGTTATGGGGTTGGCGCCAGGGAGGAGACTTTTGAAAATTTGGTGACTAGATGAGATCATACTAGACAAAATGCATAACATGTGTAAACTTAAAGCACTTCAAATTTTAGATCAAAAAGTAATAAAAATGTTTTGGTATTATTGTACTTTGATTTCCAGGCGACCAATTTAAAAAAAAAAGTTTTTGAGAGATTGGTAGTTAGACTTGAGGTAACTGGACTTGTGAATCAAGAGGCTTGAGTCAAGTATCAAAGACAAAAATGAACTGATGCATGTTGAATGTAATTGAGTCTAGAAACTCTCGCATGTCGTTGTGAAGTCTGATATACACTTTGTGCTGATATACGAAATATCCAATTGTTGCAATCCATATTTCTAGGGATCGGGTGAAAGACAAGCCTAATTAGCATTATCCAATCAAAAACGAACAAACTGTTCCCGATAGCAAATTTAAGTGTTACGTCATCCGACAATGAATCGAGTGCTTTATGAAAAGTAAATATCTGAGTGAATTCCTACGATACATTGTTTGATTTCATTGTGTAAGGACTCAAAACAGTTTGTTATGGTTTCGAAGTATCATTTGGAAGAATTTGTGAAGTAGCGAATTATCGGCTGTTAGATAGCGACGCAGATTATTACGGAAACTGCGAGATATATGAATACTTCAAAACAGACAGTCGCTACGCAATGGAAACTGGAACTGTTTTTAGAAGGCTTGGATATGGTTATAAGTGTACAACAAATGCTTCTCGAGATTGATATATGCCAATAACAGCCTATCAAGTCTTGTAATACTCGGCAGTTAAGTTCAGATCGTGTTATCGGTGAATCATAATCGTGTTATCGGGAACTGTTGTGTCACGGCACACTCTATAGAGAAGGCTTCATGAAAAATGCCTTTATGCCAGAAGTCGAGGGCATGTATTTCACTAGTTTCACAAGAATAAAAGAACCACTTTAATTGGCACAAAGAACATCAAAAATGGAGTGAACTGTAATGTTTTCTTTATTGATGTGTATAGACTTAGTGTAATTTCTGATTCTAAAGGTTTTTACATCTAGAGGGAGTCAGGAACGTGGAATCTTCTCTCGAACATTGTGCAATGTGACTGTTTCGGTAGTATACAAGGTGTATCAAATAAATAACAAGACCGACGCTGTAAAACATTTTGCATTGATTTCATACAGATTTACTTATTATCACCTTCAATATACATTCCTCCTCTATCCCTACAACACTCCATGCGAATTTTCCATTGTTCAAAACAGTGCTGAGAGTCTTCTGCCAGTTTCTTTAGGATGCTTGCCGCTTTCTCTTTCACAGCTGCAACGGAATCAAAACTGGTTCCTTTTAATGCAGATTTCACCTTAAAGAATAGATAGAAGTCGCATGGTGGAAGATCTGGATAACAAAGTGGATGGTCTAACACTGGAAAGTTCTACTTGACTAGAAACCTCTTGACAGACAATGTCTTGATGGAGAACCCATGACTTGTCCTTTCAAAATTCGGGTCTTTCCCACTTATTCTTTCAACGAGTGAAGCAAGAATGGGGAGTTAACAGTTGATTAATAGTTTGACATTCAGGAACTCATTGAAGGTACACAATCCCACGAATATCTAAAAAACTCCATCATTACTTAGAATTTTGATTTTGCTCATTTGAGCTTTTTTGGCTCTCGATAAAGATAGACTCTCCGTTTCTGGATCATAAGTAAAAAACTACAAGTTATCACACGTTATTTTCCTTTCCAATAAGTTTGGGTCAATTTCAATGATATTTAAAGTGTCAGTACAAATATCTTTGCGAGCTTCTTTTTGTTCAAATGTGAGAATTTTAGGCACAATTTTGCCACACACTTTTTGCATGTTAAAATAATGTAAAATTTGCGCACGGATTCTTGTCGTACGGCATTTTAAAACATTTTATTTTGATGTCATGATTTTTTACTTATTGTCACCTTCATATACACCCCTCCTCTATACCTACAACGCTCCATGCGAATTTTCCATTGTTCAAAACAGTGCTGAAAGTGTCAGCTCCTTCAGGATGCTTGCCGCTTTTTCTCTCACAGTTTCAACGACTCAAATCTTGTTCCTTTTAAAGCGGATTTCACAATAGAAAACAGATATAAGTCGCAGGACTCAAGATCCGACGAATAAGGCGGATAGTCTAACACGGGAATGATGTACTTGTCAAGAAACCTCTCGACAAATAATGAGGAATGAACCGGCGTATTGTCTTGGAGAAAAAATTTGCTATACAGATTCTTGTCGATTTCTAGTCTCAGCAAACGTACGAATACTTTACCGATAGTCAGATTGAACCAGATTACTGATTTTTTTTTGATATTGTCATCTATTTTTGACTCGGAAGGGCGACCCTAATGTGAATAATTTTCAACGTTTTCTCGGTCATCTTGAAACCACTCAAAAATGTGATAAATATTCAATTCCTACACTTCTTTAAATAAGTTATAAGTTTCAGTAGTTGTTTTTCCAATTTTTATGTCAATTTTCACAACAATTTGCTGGTCTTTTGTTAAACTTATCATTTTTCCTGCGAAACAACATAAAAAAAAAAAAAAAAAACACTAATGCGAACGAAGGCTACTGACATACATATTTTTTTAGAGAAGCAGGAGGTACTGCATTCGAAAGAGAAGATTTCACGCTAAACAGCTGTCGGTCGTTAACATTTGGCGCATGCGTACTTCTTGTATAGCAGCCTAAGTCTCATTATTTAATCGCCCCACCTCGTGAGAGTGATGGTAGGAGGAGGGATAATAATCGATAGAATTACACCCCATCACGATTTCAACAGAGGATTTGTAAGCGCTCGCGTACGCACGCACGCACGCACGCACGCACGCACGCACGCACGCACGCACGCACGCACGCACGCACGCACACACACACACACACACACACACACACACACAGTGTTCGTTCCGAGACTTATGGGCAAAAATTTAAAGGATGATAAAAAAAATATCTAAACAAGCAATTTTTAACTAACAATACATAGTCAGACTACAAACGGTCATCCGCTAACGACACTGTAATGGAAATCATTAACAGCGAGTTTTCTTACTTATCGTCATTTCTACCATAGATTTTAGGAGGCATGGAGACGTTCAGTAATCAGGGAAAGACTATAACTTAAAAATTTTGAAGCCAGCCCACATGGTTTGATTACTCGTAAGGTGTTTCGAAACTCATATACAAAAATTTAAAGGGTGATAGAAAACATCTAATAAGGCAATTTTCACTAGAGAATGCATAGGAGGAGAGCAAACGATGAACCGGTAGACGGCGCTGTAATGGAAAGAATAATGCACGATCCCCGATGGAAATAACAATGTGTTAGAAAACTCTCGATAAATGCTTTTCATTATAGCACCGTCTAGCGGTTCATCACTCACTATCCCCTATGCGCCATGCTTCCTGAAATCCATGGTAGGAACACGAGATGTAAGAAAATTCACATTTTGTGCTTCTTATTACAGCACCGTCTAGTGGTTTATCACTTGCTCTCCGCCTTTACGTTGCAGGGTAAAAATTACCTGTTTAGATGTTTTCTATCACCACTTAAATTTTTGCCCATGAATTTCGAAACACCCTGTATAAGTTCTTTATCAAATTAAAACTATGTAAATGCACAGGAAAAAATAAGAGTGAATATTCACTACCTAATTTTTATTCGCTAATTGATATCAGGATTAAATCTGTATTGGAGTACTAACTAGCTGAAAGATGTGTTTGCTTCATATAAAACGACTTCAAGGCTTTAAGGTGAAATATATGCAAAATATTTAAGGATAAAGAGTTTATTTGCAAAACCAGTTTTTGAATTTATTTATGCATTTTTCTTTTAAAACTTGTTCGAAACCATTAAACTAAATTTTATAACGGATTGCTCCGAGTGTTACCATTAAGCAATTATTCATGTGTGAATATAATTTTAAAATAAATCACATACAAACAAACTTTTTGAATTCCCGAGTGTCAAAAATGAATATTTTTTTTCAGGTAGTACGAAAATGAATTTTTTTGGATCTAAAATAATTTATTTGAGAGTTTAAATTGTGTTTCTCACTCACTCACTCACTCACTCACTCACTCACATTTTAATATTCTTTGTTGAATCATTTAAGATCGATTAAAATTCGTTCTCATTATGACTGAAAAAAACAGAAATTATTTAATATTGAAAATAGTTATTAAAGAGTGTTTATGTATATTAAATTCTATTTAACCAGGCTATATGATATTTAATATATTGCAACGATGCACATTAAAAACACAAGTAATTGCCTTCTTCTCTCCTGACTCATTTTATCCTTTTTCTTCTTGAGCTTCTTTCCAACGGTCATTTATCCATTTTATCCATTTTGTTAGACCCTTGTACAACTTTTCGCACCAGTTTCTTTTTCTTTCCTCATCTTTCATTATTATCACTTCCTAAGAGCTCCTTTTATATTTTTATAACGACTTAAACAAATGTTTCCTTCAGATTTTTTAGTTTTTACGGTATGTAAGAAATTTATCGAAGAAAATTTCTAGAAATTATGCTATTCTTACTTATATACGAGATAACGCTTTCTTAGGGATTGATATAACACATTTTAGTGCAATGAGTAATGTACTCTTACAGAAATTGCCACGCTCCAGCTTTATCTCTATGTTGGTCTTTTAATACATTAGTGAAAATTATTATCTTATTTGAAAAAAAAAAATAAAATAAAAAGGAAAAAGTTAATCTATTAGATTATAGTTGCAGACATTCTATTTTTTTTTCGTATAATAAATTGTGAATTTCGGGGTATGTGCTCCCTTTTCAGAATCTTTTCACAAATATCGACTTTGATAGACTGGGACTGTATTCAAGAATATTATAGTTAGTATTCGAAGCACTTGAAATAGTTGATTTTTTTCCTAGTTTATAAAACTTAGTTTATAATGGTCAAGATTTATTTCTAATGCAAATAAATGCTGCTTCATGGTGATAAATTTGTAATATTTTTTCTGTTGGAAATAATAACTCTCTAAATATTTTTGTTAGATGAAAAATGCGTCATTCGAAATATTCTTTTCTTTTATATCAAGTTCAGGTAAATTTAAGCATTCCAATGGTTATCTTTAAATTGTTGGTTGGTTTTATTAACGTCGGACTAGAATCAACACGTGAGAAATTGGCGACAGTTCTCGTAATTTTGAACCACGGTCAAATGACGAAGGCGACATATAAGCTAACGCCTTAAACGACCTTCTCCAAGCTTCCACACCACGCCAAGGGAAGACTTTGAGCCTCGACAGAATAAACGTGCATCAGCCCCGGCTACAAGGCGGGTCTTGAGTGGTATCAAGGCCTACGATTCGACGAAAACTGCCGGCCGTGAGTCCCTGACCATGACCACTGCGTATCTTTAAAAGATATTTTATTTCAAAAAAATTTAATTTTGTAGAAGTGTTTAATTTACAAAAAAGTTCACACACACACACACACACACACACACACACACACACACACAAGTTTGTATTTCGTTAGAAGAAATAAAAATACCATGGAACTCCCATGGAAAAAATTAAATACATAGTTTCCATTTTATTCAAAAATTGACTCTGAGAGTTCTGTTGATAAGATGTCATTTGAGTAAAAATATATTTTTGGAAAAGAGATGGCGCACAAAGTTACCAATATTTTTCTTAAGCTTCTAGTTAATATTTTGTAAAAATTCCTGAAACATTTTTCATCCTTCCGGTAAACTTGCCAAGAAAAGAAAAGTGAAATGAAAAACGTTCTTAAATTTCATGATTTTTCTACCGAAACAGCATTTTATTCAGAAAATTATTCTTTTTTTAACATTTTTTAAGTACTAAAAAAATTTTCTTTTTTAAAAAAAAAAAAAAAAAAAAAAAAAAAACCCACGATAATTACTATAATGTCACTGATTTTCATTTCTATTTTTTTTTTTTTTTGCATGGTCTTCGTTTTTTTTATTACAATTCAATCTTTGTGGTGAGTAAGTGGAAGTTGAGGTTTGTGGCACAAAAATCAAATATAGCTATGCTTCACCAAACGTGTGCATCCGTGTTCCAAAGATGAAAAAAAAAAAAAAAAAAAAAAAAATGACAAGAAGGATGGAAATAGAAAAGGATTATTGTGCCCTTCACGGGGGCATGTCATCCGTGTCTACCAAAGACTCTTAAAACCCATGGGAAAGAAAAAAGATCATTTGGGTACCTCAGAATCACGTGATTCTCATACTTGTTTATAGAGGACAAGCTCCTGAAAGTATTTAAAATATTAAATCAGTTAAGTTTCCTTAATTTAATGTATCCTGGCCTATTGTTACATAAAGAAGTTCCATGTGCATTGAATTTTAGGTGGATTAAAGGCATTTAACTGGAAAGGCTATAATTATAATTTTAAATTATAAATCCTAATTTCATAACTAATAAATCATAATTTTTCTTCCCTTTCTAAGTACTATTTTCAGTTAAAGTAAGTGAAACAAATTGCATTTTAAGTGTTTCGTATTATATCATTAAGTATTCGGTAGAAAGAAAATCAATCAAGTTTATAAAACTGTAAATATTGCTTAATGAGATTAAGTTAAATGACTGTTAGGTTCATTGAAATGAAATTTAATGGAACTGCCATAAGAAACAAGTTATGAAATGTCAAGCTTCATTCCATTTAATGCACATATTGATGACGCGTGATCAGGTATAGTTATACCGTTTCACATGTACATTGTTATTTTAAATGCTTTAAGTTGCCCGTTTTTGCTAGACACAAAGATCTGTTAACTACAGTCAATTACGCCTCGTTATTCTGAAGCACGGCCAGATGATAGGTCAATTCACATCAGCTGTAATACGACTTTTCACATACGTAATACACTAATGTAAGGTCTGAGACCTCACACACAAATTTAAAGGTGCATCAGCCCTTATACGCAATGTGTCTTCAGAGGAATCAGATAATCGCAGTAAACGAGTGATCATGACTGCTAGCTGATTACCGGCGTTGTTTATGTTGAGTCGTGAGTTCGAATCTTTATTTCTCCAAAGACTAGTCGTGTAGCGGAGCTGATGCACGTAAAATCTGTCGAGGTTTCAAGAGCTCCCATTGGCGTGGAGTGGAAATTTGGAAAGAGAGGGGTTAGCTCAGGCATCGGCATCGTCACTTAACCGAGGCTTAAAATTACTAGGTACGTCACCAGGTAGCCTTCGTGTTGCTTCTAAGGGCGACGATTATAAACAATCAATCAAAGGAATCAAGACTTGAATACGATGCTGACAGAATCATCATCGTCGACGAGCTTGATGCTATGACTACACCGGCTTATAAATTAACATCAGAAGAATTTATTCAAAGTGGTTGGCTTCCTAGGAGGACAACCCCTCCAGTACTCGAGAGACCACGATATGCGCCAGGATTGTTGTTAGTCGACCTTGTATTGGGTAGGTGTCGTTGGAAAACAACCAATAAACAAATAACCGTTGCGTCGTTAGTTCAGGTTTCAAATTACCACACGTTGGCCTGGCGTGAATTTGAAGAGTTGCGTTGCAGTTCAGGTCCACGTCATTTGACGTGGCTCACAAATACGAGATATATTGGTTGAAGTTAGAAGTCCTTTAGTCAGACACACAAAAATAAGTAGCCGGAAAACTTTAAGAAAAAATCCATAAGCAAATGTCTCATAATAAAAAAAAGGTCCCTTTGGATGGCAGGGACTATGATAAATTTAATATGTCGCGACTCAAGATTTTCACGTTGGTGTTGTGATGAAGGGTACCTTTTCTAGGTGTTAACCTTGTTATCTAAATAAAATAATGAGTCGTATTGGTTGCGTTAAAGCAGTTTTTTTTATTGGGAAGTAATAAGCAGCTGATAAATGTTCTATAATCAAACGAGAGAGAATATTTAGGGAGTGCTCGAGTATGATCGTTTGTGTCAAAAGTTTTGATAGATAAAATAAAATATTTCTGTGGGATATTTAAATTAAGTCACTTAAGCTGAGTGCTGAATAATCACTGTTTACGTTATCCAAAGCTTGGTGAAATAAATCCAAGTTTCCCGAAGAACTTGCATTTAAAATATGCATATTCTAGTGTACAGAAGGGGAATTTATTAGTAAATATGCCTATTAAGATATGTAAAGTTCTATGAATTTAGATATTGTTATGGTAATTGTGGAAATTGCGTGTGCTCCTTAAAAATTATTCGATCCAAGTAAGTAATTTTTTGCAACATTTATTTGAAATTATTTGCATGTTATCTGCTTTATGTAATTCAAATTTTGATTCGTTTTGTCAGTTTGTAAATATTTCTAAAATACTTTTGGTAACAGCTGCAAAGAAGCCAAGAAACTTTTTTTACCATAAAAAATATGTTAATGTGTATGGTTTTCTTAAAAGATTAGTGAATGGTAAATTTTATTCATTGATTCTCTCTCTCGCTGTATATATATATATATATATATATATATATATATATATATATATATATATA
>BMAW01015920.1:574277-591247 GCA_019974015.1 Nephila pilipes
ATATATATATATATATATATATATATATATATATATATATATATATACACGAGAGTTGTTCATAAAATAAGGTTCCCAATGATTTTTTACAATGAAAACATGTTTATTGGCATTGAACAATACTATGTTGAAAAGCTTAGACTTTCCCCTATTTTTCGACATAATCACCGTTGAGATCAATGTATTTTTGCTTACGGTGTATCATCTTCTTTGTGCCTGAATCGTAGAACACTTCCGCCGAGCCGCGAAGGTAAAACCTCTTCTTTCAGTCCCTCTCCGATTCTTAAATGCGCCCCACCCAGGTGTTTTTTCAATTCAAGGAAGAGAGGGTCACTTGGGGGCTAAGTCTGGGCTGTAGGGCTGGTAGGGTTTTCGTCATGGACGTCCGTCTTCGAATTCTCTGCACCATTTGAGCACATGTTGTACGCTCATACACTTTGCTCCGTAGACTTCATACAGTTGAGAATGAATTTCCACCGGCACAGTAGCTTTTGCACATAAAAAATGATTGACAGAGCGTAATTCGCACTAGCGGGAGAGGGGAGTGGGAGCTCCATCTCTAATTGCTGCTAAATCAAAAATGAGCTTCGCAGACAGCTCGCCGGAGCGGGGACCGGGAGAGAGGAAGCCAAGCTACCCGCCAGTGTCGCAAAATCCAGCGTAACAGCGTTCGTCGCGGATAACTCTCGTATATATATGTGTGTGTAATTATTTTACATAAATTTAATTCAACTTCCTAATTTTTTGCTATTTTTTTAACTATCACAGTAAAGGGCTCATTTTTATTTCCTGATACCATTCTAATTTACCTTTTAATTTATACAATCATGCTCTCTTGAAATATGCTGTGTCAGCTAATCCCACGCCCCAAAGCCGCAAGGATAATTCCTACTAGACTTTCTGTATACAGCTAAAATCCCTAGAAATTTCTCCATCCAATGTGAAGAAATCTTTGCATATGAATTCTTAGTAAGGTAAATTCCTTCCTCTTTCATTTTAGCCACTACTCTGAAACTACTCCTCTTGCTTCCTCAAATTTTCAAGATGTAAATATCGCTCTTCCGCTGTAACCGCAACGTTGAACCGACGTCACTCTAAAGTTCACCTTGTAATTCTTTCTATGTTATTGATCCTCTCTCGTTAAAGTAATAAAGATATATTTAAGCACTTTAAAAATGTTTTCATCATGTATAACGAATGAAAACATATTTGTATGGACAATAGTTATTTACGAGAAGTCTTACGCACTCTCACACGCACACATATACACACGCACACACACAAACACACACAGTCCCCACACAATAAAACGATCAGTCTGCAAATATTTATACATGGAATACTTATAAATCATACAATGCTGTAATTCTGTGCAAAGAATGCAGATAATTCTAGACCTTCGGCAATTATGAGGTTTCACGTTTGCAGTGGAAAAATAAAAACTGTTTCTCCTTAAATTGATTATTCCTGGGAAGAGGGAAGAAATAGGATCTACAAGAATGTTTAAAATAATAATTTCTTACGTTCATTACTTATGACATTAATGTGCAAAATGTATTCCCTCATTAGTTCGCATACACGTAGATTAGGGTATTAATTAATACTTACACTAATGTTGTTATCAAAAATCTTCGTGTTGCTATTACTGTATAGTAATTAAAATATTAATATTAGTAAAAAGCGACTCTTCATTTTAAAGTAATTTGTTTCATTCCTGCGTGATTGCAATTTGGTATGACTTTTATATCATTGCATACTAATACTTTTCCATTATCACATTTTATGTCCATACCTTAATGAATTAAGTGATTAAGTTTTGATAGAAAATCTTGCTTAAAACTTATTTCATTTCAATATGTTGCAATCTCTCCATTATTTGTAGAATTAAAAATACTGATGCCAAAATTCTGGACGAATATTTGTGAAAAGAAGTATTTATCTCAAAATAATTTCAAATTCATAAAGGGTTACATATACGTTTCATGTTGAATTTAACTTCTAAAATAAAAAATTAAGCTGGTTTTTTAAGCATTTAAAGAAAACATACATACATACATTTTTGAAATCACATGAAAATCATCATACAAGTGAGTGAATGATGGTGAAGCTTAATGGCGCAAGAGCCAAATGTGACCATTCTGTACCAATCAAGGTGCAAAAGATGTCAAGACATATGAAAAAACACAAAAAAGATAAAAATTCATTGACAAGAAAGAGGGTCTAAAATAGAGAGAGATCTCCAGGGTATACCAGGGGTACGTATATATATATGTATATATATATATATATTTAAAGTAAAATATTTGAATTTAAAGTATTACTTTCTGGATATTCTTAGAAGCTTTTAAATTCCATCATGGCCGCTAATTTTTTCAGGAACCATTAAATCTCCCGAGGTTTTTAGATTAATTTGTGACGTTGGGTTATTCACGATTTTCTCTTCACTAACCTTGGGGACTTTTATTGAGATTGAGTGCATAAAAAAACAATTTCTTCCCAACATATATGAATTAAAGTGAAGTGTTATTATGTTAATTAGATGCAGGTTGAATTAAAGTGAAGTGTTTCAGATAAAATGACATATAAGTAAGGAGAAATTGAGAACATATATAGAGGTTAGCGAATATCACTATCCGGAGTAAGTGAAAAATGTTGAATAAAGAATTGTGGTTTTCATTAGGACTGGACGTAATATTTAATAAGACTGTCTGGCAATTAGAGCAGAGGCTTTGGTAAGATAACTTAATTTCAATTATAATTACAACTGAGAGCTGGGAATGAAAACCGGAGAGAGCCTTTTAGATACTAGACATTGATAATAATAATTTCGCTTGTTTAGTCACGAGTTTTCTTAAAATTTTTTCCTGTCTCTTAAAGTTTAATATATTAAATTGAATTATGGCTCAAGTGCCAAATAATAACGGATAAGCGTTACAGATTGATTGTTTATTAACATTGCACTTAAAAGTATTACTAGGGCAATTGGCGATGGACTTAATTTTGAACTTCAGTGAAGTTCCTAGGACGACACTTGAACTGGCACCTTCCACACGAAACTTCCACTCCTTGCCAATGGGAGGATTTGAGATCTCGACAGATTTAACGTGCATCAGAGCTACTACACGATGAGTCTTAAGTCAAACTCACGACTCGATGGAAACAACGCCGTTGGCGAGTCATCGACTCATGACTACGAGGCTACCACGGCCACAATTTCAAGAAGAGCATGGGTTCAAAAAGAATACCTACATAACATTTACAGAATACTATCTAAATAGGTAAGAAATACTTCCGGCTCTTCTCTTGGCCAATAATTAAATGTGCCGCTTCGCATCGACTGAAGTTATATAACACAGGAAAATCATCTTATATAAAAGAGAATTTTAAGATGGATCGCTTATGCATGGCATTTCAAAACACATCTCAACTAATAAAAGGATACCGAACCCTCTAGAAGAAATATTGAATTAGATTAGCTGTTTGCGCTAAAACATTAACCTTCTTACCTAATTGAAGAAAGAAAAGTCATGTTTCGTCTATATGGATCTATTAGACCCAATGTGATTTATATTTATTCTAGCTCATAACACATATTTTTTATATAGCTTTATTTAATTTATTTTTAAGTTTATTGCTAGAAACAATACACACACATTTCATACCTCTTACAACTTTCTCCCCACATTTTTTCTCGCTTTACACCCCTCCCTCTTTCAATACCTTTTTTTGTATAAGCGGCGCAAAAAGTATGTAAAAGCTTGGGAAGTAATAGAAACTTTTTAATTACAAAATTTTTTTATGCGTAATATCCATTATTCTTGAAACATGTTTTAAGACAAAAAAGATTTGAAGTACATATTTACGTAATTTTGTCAGAGAAAAGCGAAGCATGAAGCCCATATCCTTTGCATTGGATGATTTCTCTTTGGAATGCATTCTTTAAACCATCCTCTTATTGGTGTTGAGCATCGTATTGATGCTTCCTCTGATAGGTATGATATTTTCTGTTTTTTCACCTGCTGAAATTGCCATCGTCTTTATTGTCACTAGTTTTTTTTATCCTTATATTTTTGGAAGGCAAAGTTAGTTTACTTCCAAGTTCCTTCAAAAAAATGTGTCTTTAGTGCTGCTTGTTTTGATTGTAAGAAGGAGTTATATCCATAAAAACAACAAAGGCATTTATTACATCCACGTTAATTATATTGTAGAATGTAGCCACAGTAGCCTAGTGGTCATGGTCGCTGCCAACGGTTTTCGTCGAGTCTTGAGCTCGAGCCTTAATGCCACTGAAGGGCTTATGCAAATTAAATCTGTCGAGGCTCAAGTCCTCCCATTGGCGTTTTGTGGAAGTTAGGAGAGGGGGTGCCAGTTCCGGTATCATCCTTGTCACTTGACCGTGGTACAAAATTACAAGGTCCGTCGCCAATAGCCCCATGTTGCTTCTAGTGAGACGTTAATAAAACCAAACAACTACATTGTAGAATGAGCTCACAGACCATCTCCTAGATTTCTCTTTGTATGTAAACGCGACAGTTAATTTATCAATATATACTACCACTTAAGCTTCATTATTTGATAGAAAATGATATCTGGTCTCTTTTCTATCTCATCCGAAACTTTAGTCTCGTGGTTTGTTGTTGAAAGGAGAATTACCGATTTATTCTTCGGCACATATCTGAAACGTCCCATCGGGTTGAAAATCAAATAACGAGGACATTATTTTCGATTATGTGACATCAATAAAATTCACCTGAAATCATTCTACACTTACAGAAAAACATCTACAAAATCATTGGAAAATTCAGATCTATGGATATTGGTGATATGAGTCGATTATACCCCATCAGAGTGAAAAGTAATTCCCTTTCTTTTTGAGCAGACAAAAAAGAAATTCTACAAATTTGACACTTATAAGCTAAATACATTTATCAGTTTGAAGAATACATAAAATAAAATGTACCAATTAAAACGCCATAGAATTTATCAGGAAATAAATTATAGAAATGGATTGATTAATCCCTTTCAGGATAGGAGGGTTAAGCTCTGACCCTACATATTATAAAAATTCCAATCGTAAGTAGGTATTTGTGAGTGAAATCAAGTTCAACACAGAGGGTAACGACAAACGATGCTGTATTCTAAAATCTTCAGGGCAACACACAGGTAAAAATGCTTAGACAATTACCGCACAAACAGAAACCTATACAGATTAATGAAACAGATTCAGGGAAAAAAAAAAAACAGCACTTGTAATGACAGCCACAATTACATCAGCAAAGTTCAGCACACCGCATTACGGACAAATTTCCGCAGTAATATTCTACACTTTCAAGGCAAGCTTCGACAGTACCCGGCAGATACACGCCGCTTCTCTTAATTCACTCGAGTATGCAATTGTCAGTTCCTCGGAAAATCTAATGTGGACCACTTCCAATCCATTTCACGATCGATCCCAAAAGCAGACTCCAAACACGGACTACTACTCCGCTTCAGGCTGTCGGTGTATTTATACCTGTTTCAGTTAGGCATGACGTCCCAGGGAAAATTCAGGAAAAGTCCATAACTTTTTCCCCAGTTGTTTTCGCTTAGGTTCCAGCACTTTGGGGAACTTTAATTTTGTCCCTAAAGTCTCCAAAATGGTCGGTAAATCCTTTGCTAAGGTTAAGGGATCACTTCTTAAAAACTCTCTTTGGTTATCTGATGATGTCTCTGTAAATGCATCTTTTCCTTCATAAGAGAACCATTACAGGGAAGCGTCATCTCATGTTCGTAACAATATCCATCTAAAAACGATATACAAGATTTCCTTATTTTATGGTGTAATTCCAGACCTTAACCAACAGCCTACAACCCAGTTTATTGTGATAAATGGAATAAAAAATTAAGCTAAATAACTTACTCATTTAATGCAAGTGCATCAGCAGTTTTTTTGAATGAAAGAAACATCGAAATCAAAAATCTATGGTACCTTAATTTTCTTCTCATAGTAAATTGGAAAATAATCCATACATCTTGATAGCATGATGGTCAGATAATATAAGCAAAGCTTAGAATATCCATGGTACAGTTATTGTAAAGGCAGAATGATTTGTTATTCGGAATAGGCCAGAATCGAAAAGTATGCTGTAAATCGATCAAGATCAAGAAATAGTAATTGAAGTTTTATCTTTCTTGATCATTCTTTTACAATTACAAGATTTGCATTCCGTTAACTCGATGTACGGTTATAGAGAGAAATTTTCTCATTTAAAAAATTCTTAGAATTTTGATCAATTCAGTGTTTTTAGCGTCAAATTAAAAAAATATATATAAAGGGGATGAAAATTTTTGCTGAAATGTATGTATTGAACCACAACTACAGGAAGTTTTGATTTTATTTCACGATTGCTCACGAGCTTTTTATTTGCCTAAACCTATTCATAACTATACAGAATGTATTCCTAGGATTTACAAATGAAAGCAAGTATAGAACTGTATAAATCAATTTCGAAGTTTTTCTTTTAATATAAGGAAATTAGGCACAGAAATGATAAAATAATGTTACAAATGAAAAATTATATTCAGATGATGATTGAGGGATAGTATTGGAATATAGTTTACTCTGAAAATTTAATTTATATCAGGAGTTTATTATCTATTCAACATGAAACAAATTAAATTGAATAAAATTTAGGTTAAAGGGAGACAAAATGATCATTACAAATGAAGAATTATTTTGGATGTGTTTTTGCTCTGCTAGAGAATTAGTTCATTTGTTCTGTAGTTCAAAGAACTAATAACTTCAAAGATCAATGAAATCGTTTTAATGATATTTTGAGAGTAATTTTTGAATGGTAAAAATAAGAATAATATTTTTACATTAATTTCATATTCTAATTAATGACTAAATAAATGCCGATAGGGCTTTCCTGAAAATATTTCGAAACTGTAGGAAATGCTTTTCTGTATTTGCAAGTGGTTACGAATTCTGGTTCTTGAGAGAGAGAGTCAAACAAATCTTAAATATAACTATATTTTCTTAATAAGAAAAAATATCGATTTTGTCCTTATAAATTTTGATATTGAGTCATAGTAATACCTTTAAAATATGGATGTTAATTTTGCTTTCTCGCAGAGAATGAACTTACTGGTGTTGGAAGATATAAGAATAGGATTAGGCGAAGAATGTATCGTATTGTAATATGCATTGACTTTCATTTTATATTGGCCAAAGTCAATAAGCGCAGAACAAAACACAATAAAAAGACTCGCTGATTCTTATCAAAAGCTGCCTACCAACCAATATGATTAAAAGAAGAAACACTGGGTGGATAACTGTGCAAAAGAGAGTATGGAAGACACCTCACTCTACCGAAGTCATATAATGATTTCTTTATGAGACTCAGTCGCTGTTAACAATAACAAAACACACGAGGATTCTTAGAGATTGCATATATGTATTTAAGGAAGACTTGTTTGATAAATAAGCCGATAACGCCCCCTGGGAACACAAAGAATAGGAATTGAAGCAAAATATTATGGTATCAAGAAACGGGAATTCTTTCCATATTGTATCGTTTAGTCTCAGCAGGATGATAAGATTCGGCTCCCTTTATCCTGATTGCGATTCTCTCTCGAATTTTTCTTCCATCTTCTCATAGTTTCTCCCCCCCCCCCTCTATTAAAGGAAACAAGAAGCATTTATCATTCGAAAAGGCAGCGTTTTCTCGGGTATAGTTCCAGCGCATTGATGATTTCCTAAGCACGCAATCTCTATCTGGTAAATTTTTAAGCGTGTGTAAATATATTAAATACCTTTTACAACACACAAAGCATTATAGCTACACATATCTTCCCTAAGCTTCTCAATTTATTTCGAGCAACTGATTGATTACATTACAGCATTATACGCTTTTCAGGAGAGTAAAGCAAATATTTGGCTGCGTATGTTTTGTAAAGTGAGTTGATTCAGATTTATGTTGCCTCAAGTACATATTTATCCATAGAGATATGTATGGATAATGATGAATTTTCTACAGAAATGGGGGATACTAATGCAGATAAATTTGACCCGAGGGATATTACAAATTCCAGAATGCATTTTGAAAGATTCTCTTAATTCTTAAGCTTCTCCTAACTTTGAATAAAAAAGTAGCAGGAAGAGCTTTTAACAAAGTATTGTACAAGATAACGACGAGCTTGAGAGACAATTTTGATATTATGTTAAAGTTTATAAATAGATGAGGTGAAATGTAGAAGGTATAAAAGTCTCCTTTAAAATTATAAAAAAAATTTAATTCTTAAATTACTACTGGTAAGTATAATCTAATGATTTCACTTAAAAGTTTATCTCGTTTGCAAATTTTTTAATGCTGATGTAGAGTATGTCTATAAAAATTCAATATTAATTGATGTTTAATGAAAACATTATTTTGAGGCTTTTCAAGATACCTATTTTTCTATATTATTCAACAAGACTATATTTAAAGTAAATGGATAAAGTTTATTATAACTTTCTAAGTTTGTATGTATGGAAAATAAACAAAAGCTTTTTGTGAAATGCATGGATAGGGATGATGATTTTATTATTCAAATTGAAAATATTAATTTTTTATAAAAGTAACATTGTTTTTTTTTTCATTGGAAAAAAGGTTCAGATTCATAGGTTGCGAAACATTTAAAATAATCTGTATTAAATATTGAATCTGCTCTGCTCCAATCTCATTTAAAAAACTCTAGTGTAAAATTGTAATTCTCAATTCTATCTGATAAATGATATGTGTGAAACGCTTTTTCTGAATTCTGACGTCTTCTACAAAAAATATGCTAAAAATATAGAAACAAATGAAAGGGAAAGAAAAAAAAAGTTTTGTATGATAATTATGAAATTTGGGAGAGACGATTACGATAAATGATTTTGAAATCATTAATGATTTTACTCAGAAAAGGAAAATAGTTTTTAAAATTATGCTTTAGAGAGATGATTTTTTTATGGTGAGATTATTGCTTCCTCTTTCATACTCAACTAAAAAAAAATCAGTTTTCGTATGTAATCACATATCCTTAGTTTCTTAAAATTCGCCATAAATGTATAAATTTGACAAATAAAACAAATCTGTATTCTTTATTTTTCTTCTAAACAGACTTTTCTTAAATTTTTTTTGAATCATAATTTTCTATTGGAAATACATATATACAAGAATCATAGTACAATCAAGCTATTTAAAATGAAAGAGAAAATATCAAACTATCTCTTTCAACAGAACATTTTGTTCATAATAATAAATTCAGGATTTTGAAAAGATTGTTTATCATTTTTTCAACTTATATTTTTTTTCTTTTTGGTAATTAAAAATTTTTTTAAATGATATTTTTAAAACAATATTTTCAAACACAAGTTATGAAGATACAAATATGAAAATTTGAACTATAATTATGTCTCATTAAATGAAGATTCTTAAGCATAATATTTGGTATTATTATCATTATTATAATAAATTATGCGTATAAATACCATTCCAAGAGGAACATAACATTGTTATGTATTATATATCTCGATATTAAAATCCTGACATATGCAATGGAACTTGATAAATACTTGAACTATTTACTTTTTGTTTTGATGTTTTTACTTTTTGTTTACTGTGAAAAATTTAAGGTCAAGGGTTTTGCAAAATCATAATTGGTTTTTCTTAATCGAATTTGTCTATTGTCTAGACAGTCTAGATATGTCTGACCTCCCTTCGGGACAAACAACTACGTCAGTGACTTGGAATGTCTAATAAAATTTATTGACTTTTATACTGTGTATTTACATTAAAGTCTATTGCGTATATATTAAATGATTTTTTTTCATACTTTTTTGGTTAAAGAGTGATGTAAAAAGGATGAACGAAAGTTTAGAAAGGCATCTTATATCATGTATTAATTCTATCAGATTGAAATTTCCCAACAATTTAAAATAAATAGTTATACATTCATATAAGCTAAATTATTTGAAATAAAATTTTTATATGGTATTTAGCTATCACAAAAAAAGCTCTTGAAAAAGCGTACGGATCTATGTAAAAATATTGTGTATAATAATACCAGAGGTTACTTATTCTGAAAAATTTTAAGGCTCATAAGTTTATGAATTGCTTATGAAATGGAATATAATGTAGAACTCAATGAACAATCCGACAGACTTTCATTTCTGCAGATTGAAATGAATATAATAATAATATGACCATACGAATTAAACCGTTATGAACTGTTTATATATTTCATTTTCCTAGGATTCTTTATTTATGACAGAAAATATAATTTAAATGACTTTAGTAATAATAAATGAGTTTAATTTCCCTTAGTAGAAGTTAATATAGTTTATTTCTGAACAACTTATAATATAATATTATATATATATATATATATATATATATATATATATATATATATATATGTATATACAAACATACTGCCAAGTTTTAATTATTACTAAGCAATAATATATCGAAATATCTTAATAAAATTTATTCTGCGTATTAAATGATTCTTAAGTACATAGCGTTTGAAATTATAGCAATCACAGTAGATCTGATTAGTTTCAGGAAGCCGTAGATTGAAGTAAGTTGCAGTATGGAGAAGATAGATTTCAATCCTTCAATCTGCTGAGTTCTACAATCTGGGCATTTGAAAGGTCAAGAAACCCTGAGAGAAATTTGTAACTGAATGGTGGCTATACAGAGAAGTAAGAAAACAAATAACAGTTGAGATTCTCTTTAAATAACTATATCTCAATTATTTTTGGAAATAACTAAAACTTTATGATATCCGAGATAATAATTAAAACCTTATGATACTACGGGTCTCTAAAACCAAAGAAATCAATATTAATAGTTGTAATTTACAAAATTATGTACACAAGGACTAATTAATATAGAATGAATTTTATCCAGATATATCGGTTATTTGTTATTAAGAATTGAAACTTTACAATATATACCCCCTTGTATATATAATGTATAAATTCTAAAATAAATTTAAAATTAGTATTATTATTGTGATATTTATATTATATTAGTTAGATTGAAATATCTGAGTAAAATTTATTCTGCATATTAAATTATTCTTAAGTACATAACGTTGTAAATTACAGCTATCACAGTAGATCTGATTGGTTTCAGGAAACCGTAGTTTGAATTAAGCCGCGATATGGAGAACATAGACTTCAATCCTTCAATCTGCTGAGTTCTACAGTTTGGGTTTTTGAAAGGTCAAGAAACGCTGAGAGACATTTATAACTCTGAATGGTGGCTATGCAGAGAAATAAGAAAATAAAGAAAAGTTGAGATTCTCTTTATATATTTCTTCTATTATTTTTTGGAAATCATGGTCACGGACTCGATGTCGGTGGTTTTCATCGAGTCGTGGGATCGAGCCCTGATGCCACTAAAGATCCGCCGAGCAGCAGAGACTGATGCATGTTAAAGCTGTCAAGGCTCTTAGTCCTCCCTTTGGCTTGGAGTGAAAGTTAGGGAGGGGGTTGCCAGCTCAAACATCCTCATCATCATTTGACCGAGGTTCAAAATTTTGAGGTCTGTTGCCAATAGTCTTCGTGTTGCTTCCTCTGCGACGTTAACAACCCTTAGTTCACTTCGTATCATTTGTTTACTGAGTTTTAAACGTGACTTATTTTCGAATCAGTTTGGAAGTGGTATTTTACATTTTTTTCTGCAATTTTTGACATTGCATTTCTTTAAAATTCTACCGTTTAGTATCTCATCGAATGAGAATCAACACATTCCCTATTGTTGGGGGAAAACATTATATTTTTGATCGATTCCAAATTTTTCTTCCTCGTCATACGGTGAATTGCCTATGCCCGTTATGATTCATTATGACAAAAATGGTTTTTTTGGTGTAGGAGAGGAATGCATCAATAAAATAACTCTTAAATTAAAAGCCTGTTTATCTACTACAGAAAATAACCTTTATTTTGTGGTTAATTTATGTATTTTCAAACACAAAGGTACATGTATGTGTTGATTTAATTGCCATATGCATTTTTGTAAGAGCTCCCAGAACACGTCAATGCTTCCAAGCTTTGAAACCGGATAATCTGAAAATACCGAAGATAACTGGGTCCTTCATGAAAGAAAAATGAACTTATTTTATGCCAAGTCGAAATAATCCTCATTTTTTAAAATTAAGCGCAAGGAAAGTCATATTTTATCATTGAGGTATCTGTATATTTATATATCTGTTCATGCTAAGAAAGTAACATAAATAAACATAAGTAATTATGAATGAACAATATTAGCTTTGACATATTTATGTGTCATTTATTTACCTTTAGGTACAACTTGTATAAAATCTATTGCATATATAATTTCAAAAATTTGCAGAGTACCTATAAACATAACATTCTATACACTGAATATAATCATAATTTGAAAAATCAAATTTAGTAAAATTTGAAATTGTTTGAATTTTATTATTTAATTATATTAAACCTTTTATACAAATATTGTTCTATATTTAAAAATAGTGAGAGTTTGTGAGTAAACATTATGTTCACTGAACAGGAAACAACTTTATCTCATAATGTGAAATGTATCAGAATAGAATAGATTTTGAGTAAAGTGTACCCGAATTCTAAAAACACACATACTGGGAAAAGTGTAAATACAGATATTTTTTCTCTATGACATGATACGTTTGTTTACAATTTTTAAAATCAATTTCAGAAAACTCTATTTATCAAAATCCCTCTATTTTTAACATCAAAATAAAAATAAAAAACTTGCACATTTTGAAGCGTTTTATTGTTTCTATAACCTTAAGTACGTAACATGTCTGTATGTTGGGAATTTATCTTTCTAATATCTACTGAAGGATTTCATTCATTATTAAAGCAGGAGTTACAAGTTTTTGGAACTTACATAATTATTTCTGATACTTTACTAACTGGTAATTATTTTTTCAATTTTACATCGGACAGTATTTCTAAGTTATTTTCATTGATGCATTTTCTTTCTGTTTCCAGTAACAATATCTATGCAACCTATTATCCTAAAAATTTCATTACTTTTTGACATTTCATTGATTAGTACTGTGTGTGTATTCCGTAGAATGATTTTTGGCAACTTTATTCCTTATGCACTGATTTCTTTTCCAAAATAGAGCCTTATGGACTTCTTATAACAATCTAATTAACATATAACATATATTTCAATAAAATGTGAAGAAATCAACCATCAGTTGGAATGTTTTAATCAGTGTCAATCTTGTCTTAGCATCCGAAGTGGTAAATGTCACAAACTTCCTGATATGTCGGTCATGGATCAGAATCTTAATTCCACTGAAGATCTCCCCTGGAAAATATTTATTTCACGTTAAATCCAAATATAAGCTCAAAGACCTCACATGGAATGATAGTTTCGTGAGTGGAGTACTTAGCAGCACATTAGTTATTCACACATAGGTCGAATTTTCGGGACCTATCACCCGTGGTGCTTTGTGGGCTTAGCTATGCTAATTTTTTTGTATGCAATCAAAATCAGAGTCTATAATTTTATAAATAGTGGAAAAATTGCTATTTTATTCGAAATTACTACTAAAAATCCAATATCCAAAATTTAAACAGAAAGGAATTAAAAAAACAACAACTTAAACATGTGTAGCTTTTAATTTAAGAAATCTTAATATAAATTCCAAGGAATTGAAATATTTTATTAAAAAACTTTAAAATTAGTAAGCTGAATTTGTTTTTTATTGTTTTGATTGCCCAGCTATAGAAAATTGCTATTTTTTGTTGAAAAATTTAAACTAAAGTAAACTTTTAAGAATCATGCTAACATATTTCTAGTAGTTTGAAGTAATAAAAAAAAACTCAGAAAGTTTTCTTTGAAAATCCCTCTTCAAATATTTATCAATGAAAATTGTCTTAATCAAGAAAATTTTGCGTTTCTTTCAACTGTATCAATTTATGACTCTAATCTTCATTAAATGAGTCATTTTTAATTAATTTTTTTTAATATAAAACAATGGGGGCAATAACATTGATAAAGTTTATTACTTTGTGAGAAAACGGAAACAAAGAAAAATCTAAGATCATTAAGTGCAATAAAAAGAAAGAAGCAAGGAAGTTAAGATCAAATGTGTTGGAAGTGGGTGGCAACATACTGATATCAAAACTAACTTTTTAAGCAGTTATTTTATATACTCCTTTTTATCTGTAGTTGAACTCGAATTTCAATAGGATTAAGTATTTATGCTCTTGGACTTAATGCTTCAAAGAAAAATTTGCAGAGGGGAGCCAAATTTTTATGTTCGAACTTCTAAAACATTTACGAGAATTTATTTAACGTCGCCTCGTCAGCTTCCATAAAAACTGAAAGTACCCTCCAAGAATAAAATTTCTTTCAAAGCTGAATCTTTAAGATTAAAAGACTTGTAGTTTGACCTTAGAGTTTGTCGATCAACTATGCATAAAATGAAAATAACGTTGTAATATTCTATTTTTTTGCCAAGTACTTTTTACACAAAACGTTTTAGACTTGCTTAAAAGAAATACAATTCTTAGATGATCAAACATTTCTCCTCTAAGACCAAAAAATAATAAATATATAGAAGAGGAGGTCCAAAAGTTAAGTCTAATTTGTAAAATGTAAAAAAGAAATGTGTGTAAATGTTGGTAAATTTAGTTGAAATAACTTATGGGGGGAATCATCTGTTGAAGGTTTGTCTTGATGTTCAGACATAAGCAGCTCAGACAATTTTCTTGTAATTCATGTTTGGAACACAATTAGACAGAATGAATGATTGAACAGGGACGGCAACTAAACTTGTTAACGAAAGAAAGCTCAAATCCTGGCGATCACAAACCGAAATGAACCAAATTCTGAATGTGTCTCAATATGTAAAATAAAGATTGTGGTAGATTTCTCAAAGTGAAGGAAATGTTGGCCGACAACCAGTATTAGGTGGACCAAGAGTCACAGCCGTTCTCCTAGACCGATATCTGCAATAACCGCGTGATGTCAAAGGGACAGTTGTGATAGAGAACAGGTTCAATGCTGGAGCCTAGTAGTCATGGTCGTGGACTCGCTGCTGGCATTTCTTCGAGTAGTGGGTTTGAACCCTGATATCACCAAAGATCCACTATGTAGCAGGATTGATGCATGTTAAATCTGTCGATGTCCGAAGTTCTCCCATTGGGGCATCGTGCGGAAGTTTGGAGAGGCAGGTACCAGTTCAGGTGTTGTCCTCGTCACTTAACCAGGGTCCGAAATTACGAGGTCCGTCGTCAATAGCCCTCGACGTTAATAAACAATCACAATCCTTCTGCGCTCACAGCCGCCACAGAAGTACAAGTTTCCAGAAGAATTGTTTACGGGAGACTCAATCATGTTGGTCTCTATGCCTGAAAACCAGCAGTTTGCATTCTACTCACATCTAAGCATAAACGTGCTCGTTTAAATTGGAATTTGTAACAATGGGAAAATGTGATGTTCTGTGACGAATCTCGCTTTAGTCTGAACTCTTGATTATCATCGACTAACGATATGGCGAGAACGTGGAATTTGTTATTATCCGGTAAAAACCACGGAAAGACACGATTTCCATCAATGGGAGTAATGGTATGAACAGCATCATGTCGGACGGCCCTACAGACCTTTATATCTTTGAGGCGGGGTTTGTGACTGACGAAAGGTATACAGATGAAGTTCTGGAGTCTTATGTTTTCCTTTTTTGAAATGCTGTCGGTCCTTATTTTATATTTATGGATGATAACGCTCCTTCTCACTGTACGATCCTGATGCCACAGTGCGAGCAGGCCACGGCCTGCTCACTCACGTGATCTGCATCCTATCGAGCATGTGTGGGGTAGGCTCAATAGACAACTTTTAGTTTTTCGCAACCACCAATCTCTATTCCAGAACCGAAAAGTGTTCATTGTAAGGTTTGAAATTATTTGAGCGCACAACTAATCCGCAATGTCATATCAAGGATGGAAAATCTTTGAGCTGCGTGCCTAGTTGTCAGAGGTGACAAATAGATTGTTAAAGTGCTTTAACATCTCTTTATTTTATCAATTTTTTCACAAAAGTGTGAACTTCTCTTATGTGTCCAGTTTTCTTTCAAACTGTTTCTTTGGAAAATAAAATTGACTATTATTGTTCTTTGGCATTATTTACTTATTTTATAACCGTTTTACTCTCGCATATCATGTTCCCATCTTTCCGACTTAGATTTCTTTCATTACTCATTTAATTATCAATTATGCTGAACTTGACACCAATGAACAAATACAATAAAAATTGAATTCGTTTATATTAATACTACTTGGCATAATCTTTTGATTTAAATAAATGAATAATTTTTAATGATATAAATTAAAATATATTTAAAAAAAAAGCTAAAAATTTACTACTTTAAAATAAACGTAAGAAAATAAATTTTATAAATTCAACAAAATTATATATTCTCCTTGCGAACTAGTTCTTAAAAAGAAATTTATCGATGTTCCTTTATAAAACTCTCAGGCAGGCAAAGTATAAAGGAAGAGAAAGAAAAGACGAATAATGTGTGTGTGTGTGTGTATGTGGAAAGCCACAAACATATTAAATTATCACAAAACATTATACAGTAAATACTAATTTCAGTCAGTTTACTGACTAATCTTAACATATTTCAAAATTTCAATGAAAACTTTTCAGACCAAAGAATAAAGAAATTATTACTGAAATGCTATTCTAAGGCATAAGTCTTCGAGAATAATACATGTGAAGTTGATCAGAAATATTTGATGCAATAAATAGGGAAGGTTTTGAGAATTACGCTTAGAAAGGAATTTAAAGTATATTAATACATGAATTTGACTAGTGGTTAATATATTCAAAAAGGAAATAATTTATACAGTTAATAAGCTACATTGTTTTTAAAAATTTAGTTCATTTATCTCTCTCTTTATATATATATATATATATATATATATATATATATAT
>BMAW01015920.1:591369-655927 GCA_019974015.1 Nephila pilipes
GATTTGGCTATGGGAGATTTGGAGATTTAGGATGGGTCTCTATTCTAATCAGAAAATGATGGAAAATAGTAGAAAATGAATAAAATTGGATGAAAATATGGATCGAAAATAGTAGAAAATAGAAAATAGAAGAAGAAAATGGGCATTTTGGATTGGTTCGTATTATCACTTTTGTTCACCTATAAAAGTATAAATGTACCAATTGAAATGATTTTCTATTATTCATTTATTTCCATTATTATACATTTAAATATATAAATACATAAAGAGATATAGATTTTATAGAGCAAGAAGTAAAGCAAAATATATAGTTTTATACTGAAACACACACACACACACACACACACGTATCACGAGTCTTCGAGAATAATATATCTTACATTAAATTGACATTCATTTAAACATGCTAAACAGAATAAAACTCGGTAAACATACGAACTACAGAAAGGATATATCCTTATACAAAATATTAAATATTTTAATGTCAAAAAATTTCTAATAAAGAAGAAAATTGCTTTAGCATGGATGAATATAATTACATAGTATTTCATCGGGAGACGGGAAAGGGGGGGAGAGAACAAAATGTAAATTTTTATGAATAACTTTGCAAATGTTACAGTAGAAGGAAAATTATGCTGCATGAATGGAAAAAGACATTAAAAACTCAATTTGTTCAGTGTGTCTTGTTGCAGGATAACAACAACTGGAGCCATGTGACTTACATGTGTGATTTTGCAGCTGCATATTATTAATTAGTTTTAACTTTGCAAAAGTGGAATGCGAATCTCAAATCTGGAAGACTATGAATATTTTCTTGATAACTATATTTATTAGCTAACCTTACAACGAAAAAATCACAAGTGGGAAAATCTAGTGAACGGAGTTGATCTTGACAATGGAAAGGAGCTGCTGATGACTATACATTTTTGAGTGTTGCGTAAGAAAACACAGCATCATCAAGAGTTGAACAACAGTTAAAAGATCCATTATTAGAAAAGTTGCTACGATAGCATTTTACAGACTAGATGTTTTGAAAAATGTTGTCAACGCAACTTTTGAAAAGAATACGCGTAAGAGTTGTTAGAATAATGTAAAGTTAAGGAATCTTTGTTATTGGAATTAAAGAATGACTCAGGTTTATAACATATTGATGTAATGATTTGCAATAATTTGAGCATATATTTGATTCCTGTATAGATGTTTTTTTTTTAAAAAAAAATCAATAATTTTTTTTCCACCATAACTTTTAATTAAACTGCTAGTTTAAGATAATATAATGATATCTTGCATTGCCCATATGTGGCTATTTTCAGTATTTACTGTTCCATGTAGAGAAAAATGAGTTTTTCTTAAATCACAAGAGGCCTTAAGTTCAGTTTTTGTCAACGTCAACAGCAAAAGTTTAAGCGTATGCATGTATCAGCAAACCTTAACTCTGGATTATGCTGGGTCTGGTGCAAACAGTTTTCTTAAGATCTTCGCAAACATTTTCATGCTTAAGAGCAAGTTGAATCCAACAGTCGTGTTATACTTCTAATCCAACACTTTTATGCTTTTTATTACTGTTTTTTCGAAGGTAATCGCTGCAACGCTTTTAATTTGTTGCACTGTTACACATTTCTGGGGCCTTCCAGATTGAAATTAGAAACTTTCAGTCTTTACAGAGCGACCAATGGCTCACCGGACACTTTATTTATCAGAAAAAAAGTCCACGCAACAATTTCAAACGTCTGTTTTCATAAAAAATGAAAACGTCCCCCCCCTTTTTTTTATCATTCTTTTAAAACAGATGCAATAAAACAGTCAGATAATGATCATCAAATGTTTCCAAATTTTTTTTCACGTCGTTTTAACTAATGCTATAACTTTTTTCGGGTGTTTAGTTACTAACAGATATTCTGAAAGTGATGTATTTTTTCCTCAAAAAAGTGTTTCTTCTTTTTTGCAGATTGCATCAGTAAATTTCGTCTTTGTGGTATAAGCGGTCAAATATATGCATACTCACGCAACAGTATAACGTCCAACATAACTAATTTATTCATTTAATCAATTGGTGTAGCTTTCAGAGTCAAATATTTCCGTATTTTTGGTTTTTAGGGCTCTTATTCTAATATAGAATATGCTACACAAATTTAGTATTTTATACCCCAAGTTCTGAATTGGGATTACTTTAATTTTAACCATATGGATACATAACATGTAACATTAAATCTTGTGACATTTTATACAGTTACAATGAGAAAATTGACTCATAAAAGTATGCATTGATGCACTGAATAAAATTAGATAATTTCCCTTCTTTATGAATTTTTAAATGAAATAGTTTAAAAATGGAAAGAGACATAGAGAGAGTGGAAGAGAAACAGAAATAGAAAATCTATTAAAGGGATTAATTAAAAAAACCACTCATTATATTCAATTTTCTTGTTTCAGTCACTCTGAACGTAAGGCACATTTGTCTCCTTTAAAATGTAAATATAGCAAAGAAAAAGTAATCTTTTACAAGTCTGTAAGTAAATATAATGTATTTTTATGAACTGTTAACTTTACTGTTCAGTATGCTCCCACATTATTTAAAAATATCTTGAATAAAAAAGTTATTGACTGGAAATAGGTAAAATTAGATTACTATAAACGTATATTGCAACTAGCCACTGATACATATTTATATGCGGAAGTCTTAATACTTTTCCTAATGTAAGACGGAATGCATTTTTTTAAGAGCCTGACAGCACTTTCAACGAATTTATTAAAAACTTACTTTCCCGGAACAGCTTCAACACGTTTTTAAGAATTGCTTTCATTGAGGGGGAAAAACTTGAAAAGAAAACAGATTTTGCAATTTAATGTTTAGCTAAGCATCTCTAAAGTAGGAGATTTTTTTTCAAGGGATTCCATATTGTCTCTTGGTGCCGTCAGCGATGTAAGGGTGAGAAGACGCGACACTTTTTTTTTTTATATATATATATATCTATATTCGATTTTCCCTTCACATAGCTCTTTGGAATCTTATCCTTTCATCCAGAAGGGGAGGACCCACTTTGTATTCTGTTCTTAGTTTTCTCTTCTCAAACCAAACAGCGGGAGATTTCCGCTTTGGAGATTTCGGGGGCTCATTTCTTCCGATCGATTTTTTATTCATGTTTCTGACAGTTATGGGCTTTTGCTGTTTAGATAAGAGATACGAAGATCGTTATTAAAACGAGAAAAAAAATTTTTTTTAGCGAAATCTTTAGAAATCCTTAGGAAGAAATTAAACATCATTTTTCAGAAACTTAGTTCTTGTATGTTTTAGTTTTTCATGTTTGCTTTGATCTGATTTTTAGAAAAAGTTTATTTTGAGTAATGAAGTTTTTATTAAATGCTGCTTAAAAGTGTATTTTAAGTTAATTGTTTGTATTTTTACGCCTATCTAAATTTCGAATATTTGCTGAGAGACACTTACGAATTTTGAATCATGCGTAATGAAAAATTATCTCTTTGGTCTTTTGTTATAACATATCTTCTTTTGATGTATTTAAATGTTAAAAACTCTCAACTATTAAGTTAACTTTTTTAACACTATGCTGCCATCTATTGTAATTTTTAGAAAATATCTGAATTGTCTTAACACATAAGCCACTATACTTCATAATATTTTCTTTCTCGGAGCATTTCACATTTTCTCCCGTTGGAGTTACTTTTTATAGCTATCTTATTTTTCTTCGTTGATATCTATTTATCAATCGATCGTAAGCAAGGAAAAAATAAAGGATTAGTTTCGTAATATTTAGTTCCATCGGATTAATTTTCTTTCTTGATAAAAAATACTGAGCTCTTAGCAATTAGTTTTAATGAGACGCATTTTAAAAAGATCGCTGTAAAACGTTATTTTTTAAATTTTAAAACTGCTCGTTAAAGGTGACAGAGTACTGGTTTTTAATTGTGAAATAATAGAAACAAAAATTCATCCAAATTTGTATGTTCAGCTTAACATATATTATGAGGTTTTATTATGATTGATACTACTTAATCAGTGAATGGAAGAAGTTATTTTGAAATTTGTCATTTGAAGTTACTCGTAGAAGCATTTATAAGTCCCAATATTGAGTAGAGTAATGAATATTGTAGATAAATTCTTATAATTTTTGAAACATTAAGTACTATTAGCAAATACTGAATTTTAGTTGCGTAAACATTGATCTGAATACGGCCTTTTATTTCCACATATAAAGCTACATTCGAGATTTAACACCATGAAACATTTATTAAATGAATAGGCTAAGGATTTATTATTTTTTGTTTCAAATTTTGCAATATGAGTTATAATAAACATAGTATCTCAATTTTAGAGAGATATTTTCAAATTCAATTTCTTTTCTTGCCTCTCAGGTTTTGAATATGTATTTTTTCCAATTAAACTTAAGCGCTCTTTTCTGTTGGTTGCCTGAACTTAACATAAACATATTTCTGTGTTAATGAGTCAAAATATTTATAAGAGTTGATGTATGAGTATCACAATTATCTTCTGAAATTTCATCTCTAGTATACAAAATAACTCAAATTTGTAAATACAAAATCAAGTTACCAACCAAAATTCTGGGTATTCGATTTATTCTTATTATTTCAAAATATCGAAGTAGTCCTTAACACTAAGATACCAGCTTTATATCCAGTACGTGTTTGTTTTTTAGTCTCGTTCCACCAAAATTCGTTCCCACGAAATAACTGTACTGCTTCATATTAAATTGCATTCTAATCTGAAAATCTCCTTATCTTTTATTCAACCACAGTATATGAATGGTCATTAGCTACTAATGATCTTATATGGGTAGTGACGTACCAGCTCATGTGTCATCATTGTCACTTGACCGTGGTTGAGCTTAACGAAGTCCATTGGCCAATAAACCTCATATTGCTTCTAATTCGATGTTTATTGAAACTAGCCCAAATATCTGTCAGGAAGTTGAAGAATCAGGTACTACCTCAATTATCGCTCTTGTAACTTGTCTAGTGTTTATATTAATGATGTCTGTTTTAAATAATTTGTTACCAATTTATCCGATTTCTTACCGACTTAGAAAATCAATGCGCATTATCTTGACTCCTCAAAAATCTGTGTAACATTTAACTGAAAGATAATGATTTATAATCTGGATGCCCTAATGAAGATATTTGATTTTTAAGCTATGTGAACAATGTTATAGGAGTGCAAGAGTTACTCTGAAAAAAAAAAAAGGGCAGAAACATATAGACAATTAAGTCCTTTTACTCAAAACTAAGAGACAGGTTCCAAAATATTTTCCCTATAATTCCATAAATAGAAGAAAATAGCAAGTGTAGTAATAATAAGAATTTTTATGATTAGTAATATATAGTAAGCAAAACATGTCAGAATTAAAACTATTATTTTAAACATTTTTTGCTTTATACTCGTATAGCTCAAAGTTCATTTGTGGAATTGGAGGGATAACGGAAGCAAAAAAAACTGTGGAGATTTTAAAAGTTATAAATGCAAAATGATCATCGCAAAATAATGTCGATAAGAAACACTCCAGAATGGATACGAACCTAGGTACTTGGCTAATGGAACAGAAAAGAAAGAAGGAAAAGCATGGTTGGAAACAGTCATAGAGAGGTTTAGAATAGGGAGTTAAACCAGATAGAGACTATAATGACTCTAAGTCAAACATAAATTTTAACTGATTCGAAATAATGTTATTGAAAACAGGAAAACTTTAACAGTTGAAAAATACTACACTAATTTACCGAGTGACGAACGATAATCACGAATGAATTTTTCTCGAAATACATGTTCAGAGAGCTTATCGAAGAGGGACATTAGATTTTGAATTGCGATCTATTTGTAATTGTTAATTGTATTTACAAAATGTTCTGTATTTTAATGTCTTTCCTAAAAGTTCAATTTATGAATTTTTTTTAAGACAGGAACACATTTTGTTAATTCTTTGTCTTATAAAAATTGTATTAGATCAACGAATTAGAATCTGATTCATTTCACCTAGGCCAATAATAAAATGTTGGGATCAATGAATAATTCTAATAATGCATGTAATTTTAAACATACGTGCCCTCTTAAATAATTAGAATAATTTAAAACGCAAAAGAAACTGATTCTCAAATGTAACAATTATTACATTACATCTTGCACTATTCGTTAACAATATTGTTAAGACATAAAACAATTATGGAGCATACAATCGACACCAAACATCGCAGAAAAAAAATCAAAGAAAAATGAATGAATTCAAAAATTTTGAATGATTGGTTTCTCAATTATTCGTACAAAATATATAATTGAGTTGACTCAAATTTAGTTTTAAAAAACGATGGACCTATCTAATAAAGTATTAAAAGAAATTTAAAAAAAATTATTACATCTGCTACACATAAAATTCGTAAACTTGTTTATTAAAATTTTTTAAAATTCATATATTGCGAGGGGGGGGGGCACATATTTCAATGATGCTTTGATGCAGAAATGTTTTTAGTTAGATATCATGGAGACTTTTTAAGATAAGACCCTTTCAAAGAACCGAAACTGAACAATATACGCACCAGATGCAAGAGGCTTATCGTACATTTAAAAAGGTTGAGATGGTCTTCGCGCTTCTTATACGTCAAAAATTCTGCATCAGAATGACATTTTTAAATAAATTCTCCCGAAAAACCTCTACAGACCAAAAAGAGGTCGAGGAAAGAGCCATAGGCACATGAATGCAAAAAAATATTGTAAGCAATGGCAAAGCTTATCACCTGTCAATTCACTACAAGCGGAATGGAAAAATAACCATTAGTTCCCTCTAACAATGTATTTTCCAGCACGAAAAGATCCTAAAAAAAGTTGCCAATATTTTATGTCTTTATATTTCAGACCGGATTACTTGGAAAAGAAAATGTTTTCTTTTATTCCAACATTCCAAATTGTATTGCTTTTATTTTTTTTCTTATGAATTACATTTCTTCAATTTTATGTTGAACGAGTGTGGTTGAAGAAGTGACAAACAAAAATAGTGTTTTACTGCAACATTGTTTATGTTTACAGATGATGCACCTAAAATAAAGTTTTTTTGCGAAGTATAAATAAAGCGACAACAGTAGCAAAACGATATACAGAATACAATAAAAAAAGCATAGTCTTTCTGTACCGTATTTCACACTGTGTGACTACATGGAAAACAAATTTCATTATATTAGTTTGCATTTTATTCTGCCGGTTGACAGATCCATTTTATAAGGATTCTGAAAATATTTCTCTTTTCAAAAACTTAAAATTTATTACATAAATCCAAAAGAACTCACTTATTCCTCACGGTTGTGTAGTTCAAATACTACAAAAATATTCTATTTCCTGTATTATAATAATATGACATATATTCATGCTACTGATTACGTTGTAAATAGAAAAGTCATATAGTTCCTTTCTAAATTTTTACTCAATGAAAATATTTTTTAAGAATTAATAATTGAAAAACACAGTTCTAGTCCGCAATATATCTTTTTATATTCTTATCATAAAATTAAAATGACATAACTTTTTTTTCTGTATGAGTATCAATCTGAATTTTTAGGAAAAAAAGCAAAATTTTAGTTAGGAATGTTATGAGCATCGTACCTAAAGATACAGAAAATATATAATTAGGAAATTAGTTTTACAGAAAATAGAGAATTAGGAAATTAATTACTTAAGCAAAATGGGAAAATTTAATTACTGACTGGTTTAAAATTGCATTTTATTTACTTCACCTGTTTTGTCTTGGAAACCTTGCGTTAAAATCAGAACGCTCCGAATAACTAAGAATGGTTGCATTTATCTGGTTTTTTTTTTTTTTTTATCTAATTTGATTTCCCAGATTTTTTTTACTGTAACCTAAAACAAGAATATTAGCTATCAACAACAAAATAATACTTTTACAAGAATTCATAGAATCCTCTACTAATCAACTGCTAAAAGCTTTTCCACTACGAGATTATGTTAGATGAAATGAAAGAACTTTTTTAAGCCTATAGGACAATAGTGAAAAATTTATCCCTTAATAGTTTTTGCAATATTCATTTGCAATTGAGCAAAATTGGTAACATTCTTAATGTGTGACGCCAAGGGAATAAAATTATGCTGGATTAATTAATTACTTAACATAACTGATAAACTTCTATAAAAGAAGTTTTAATTTATAAAACCGTATTTATTTGTAGAGTTAAGTAGAAAAAAAATCTAAATAACTTATATTTATCTTAAATTTCATTCGAATTCATTCTATACTTACAGAAACATTCGAAGAAACCTGTTAGGAGACTTTACGTTAGATTACTTTCCTCCTAACAATTTTCATGGTATTTTCCAGTTTTCAACTATACATGATAAATTGATCGACAACTAATTTTTTTGAACTAGTATACGGCATTTTAAGACTTTCAGATTTCCAATTGTAACATCAAATTTTAATATTTCCTGAAATATTGGACAGAATTGAATCCAAATATGTAAAACTTTTGCTATGTTATAATTCACGCTTTTTGCAGCTAGTATTTAGTAAACCATATATTTCACTATCACAAATTTTTTCCATTTCTTATGTCTTTAGATTTAGGAAAAATAACTTATCGTTTGTAGCAAAAAGTTTTGAAAAGTTTGGAGTAGTGCGTAATTTTTTTTTATCGTCTAATATAACTAAGACATTCCTTTAATATAAGGGGACCTGTTTTCTTAAAACCTAATTACTTGGAATTTTTCAAGCAGAGTCTTACGAAGAATGAAATTTTGGAATTTTTGAAATTTTGAATTTGAAATCAGATGTTTGATATTATGAGAATTACTTTATAGAAACTAGTATAATATATGTATGTTAATAAAGCTAATTAATTAATATATTGATTTTATAATTTAGTTCCCTTTTAACCACAAATATTGATATTAAATTTGCCCATCTGCGCAGAAAATGGAGAAAATTAAAAAAAATATTTTTATGATTGAACATAAAAGTTAATTAAAACGAATGCTAATACATAGCAATAAAAATGTAGCAAAATATTCAAATATGAATGCATATTTATCTCATCAAAAATATACATTTTGAAAAAAAAATTTACTCTTTACCATTTTTTGGTAATAAAAATTTTCTCCATTGTTTTAGAACGTTCATTCTTTTGTTTTTAAATGTCTAGTTACATTGGATATTTCGATAATCCATTATTAAAATTTGAAGCTTAGTTGAATATTTGAACAAGAATTAATCTGAAGTATTGAAATGGTTTATCATACGAAAAAAATTGTGATTACCTTTATTTGTCCAAAAAACTTACAAGTTGTTCAAAAGTAAATTTTTATTGAGCGTTTCTAGAATCTGGAGTAATTCTTTTGATAAGTTTTTTGTTATTCAGGGATCGAATAATTAGACTCTAACAAGCAGTAATCACTTAAAATTTCTTTTATTTAAAATGAACTATGTTATAGTTCTCTCAACTTAGGTGAAAAATAAAAGTAAGATTTTTTTAAAGGGAAACGGAAGAGAGAGAGAGAGAGAGAGAGAGAGAGAGAGAGAGAGTCAAATAAATATGAATGACGGGGAGGGGGTGAATACGAAGTGAGCTACGATTAAAATTTAACTAACTTCTGATTCTAAATTCAAAAGCAGAATATCTTACTGAGCATAAGCTACTAAAGAAATAATGCAAATATAACTCTCTCAACTTTTTTAATATCTCTTTCGAATGTATCTATGTCAGATAAGAATTTTCAATAAAATTAAAGAAGCAATTCTTTTTATTTTTTATCCATTTCCAGAATTTAACTTTAAGAAAAGAACTTAAAAAGGATTATTGAAAGATGTGGAATAGATAAAACAGAATAAAATTACACGAAATATTGTTGTTAGAATCAGGAAAAACCTCATACATTTTTGCTATTAATGAAAATTAGCTTGAATGCATTTATCTTATTAAAAATCAATTTTATGCTGCAGTATTTTAATTTATATTTTGCTGAATTTTACATATTAATCAAAAAGCTGAATATCTTTACCTTTAAGCAGCTTTTAAATGCTATTAATTGTAATTAAATTTAAAATTTAATTTTAAAGATTATTAGCAGTGTAGCAATTTTGATTTGTTTCGAGAATGGGCCAATTAACTCACAAAAATGTTTTTCAGAAATCTTTATTTTATATTTTTTAATAGTATCTGGGTATTTTATTGGAATTGACTCTTGTACAAACATTTCAAAATGCGGTGTTAATTCAAATTTTATAGTATGTTTTTGAGTCCAGAAAAGTACTACTCGCAAAATATTAGCTTTGAAGAAAATTTACCATGCATGAAAAATTATGCTTATACAGGCTCTGATATTGACATTAACTTTTCAAAGAATAAAAAAATATTCACAAATTCAAATATTTTATACAAGAAAAATATTTTCCTGGAAAGAGAAAAAATTATCAATACAAGGAATAGTAAGTTTCTGCTCCCTTCGTTTATCAACTCTTGTGGGTTTTCATGAGTCGATCAAAATGGAAACTCTGAAGAAACTGCAAAATTTTAAGTGTTTGTTAACGAAATGGTTCACGACTGTACTCGTATATTATTCTGAATGTATTTTTTTTTATTTCACATTACATAATTAATATCAATTTTTTAATTACTTAAGGAAAAAATTAATTTGTCGTAACTGAAAATAATTTTTCCTTATTAAAGAAGCTAACTTTGTTGAATCATTGACCTGAAATGTTTTAATTGTTGCTGACTTGCTGCTTTTATCAGAAACTGCAAGCACTTTGACAAAAAAAGGGAGAGCAAATATCATGACAGGAATTAAGTGAATAAACATACACATAAGTCGTATCATTGTCATATTTAAAGGAATATTAATGTCAACTTTATGCTACAGTAATCGGAGGTAAAATTAATAATTATTTTCAATTTTTCAAGTAATGGTGAAACATAGAATATCATATTACTAGACAGTAGATATCAGTAACAGACAATTAAAGTATATGATTGCCTGTGTATGAAAAAATTTCTAAAAAAGGTCTAACATTAAATAATATATAAGACTCGCTAGCTTTACATCATCATAGCAAGTTCTCAGATATCCAATATCAAACTTGTAAAATATTCTACTGATTGAAACCATGGGAAAAAAAGAAACCGTTCCTGCCAAAAATCTACGAAGATTACAGAAATGAGGTTTCAACCAGAGTAATTATTTTTGATTTGGTCGACTCTTAACCATGTTTCAGAGGTCTGTGTCACCGACAGCTCTCACATAGCTTCTAATGTGGTGTGAATTCAAATGAACCAACTTCCTAATTAGATCAACGATTCCATGTTTTTGAGCATCTCAAGGGCTTACCTTCTCTAGGTATGTACGGGAATCATGAGACCAAGGTACCCTAGGTTGATGCGCCAAGTGATCCTTCTCTATTTTCGCCCCACATTCTTTTGCCAGCTAGTTTTTTTTACCTTTTCATTCTTTTTTCCTATCTAGAAAACTGTTTAACAAATATTTGGCGCAGCTTATCCAGTTTGATCTCTGTCACTCACTCACTCCATATTCTTGGATATTATAATTACACACCACATTATGTTCATCCCTTCCAAAGTATTTTAATACTAGTATTTTGAACTGTGGTAAGTCAGAAATCAATGCACAAATAATTTGTTGTATAGAATACAGATTAAATCTGGTTGTCCTGGAGTCATAATTTAGCGAAATTGAATTTTTTTTAACGAAATCTGTTGTAAATTGTTTAAAGGGATCTAAATAGTGAATGAAACTGAGAGAATAATAAACTTTATTAAGTTTTAAATATCTTGTTTCTCATTCTCTGAGATGAATAAAAAACCATTTTAACATTTAATAAATGTAACCAAAAATGGAGCGAGGTTAATGTTGAAAAATTCTAAAGAGGAAAGAAATGGATAACGAATTCAAAATTGCTTTCATTTCCACATCTTTGTGGAAATGGAAGGGATAAGGCTTAAATACTGATATAAACCGATCATTTGATTATGATTTAGTCATATACAAAAAAACTCATCTTGCATAGTGTTTTTTTGGATTTATGTTAGTGATTTTTGAAGTGATCTCTCATTCGTCTACCATGTGTATTACTTCATTTATACCGCAATACAGAAATATACCCAACCCTTTTTTTACACGGTCTTTATTTTTTATGATTTTGAAATAACATGGTTCACCTATATACTTATTTACACGAATTTTTTGTTCTAACACGAATCCCCTCCCCAATTTCCCTCCCAAATATTCAAATACTGTTTTTACCACCTTATACAATAATCTCTTTGATTCAGCCACTCGATCACAGTATTAAAGCAACATTTAAAATGTACTATACAAAACAAACGTTTAAATATATTTTAGACACAGTGAAAGAAAGAAATGTGACTGTTGTGGAAGCAGGGAGAAAACTTACGAGTACGAATTGTATTACACATGCTTCTTTTGCCATCAAAGAGTTGCGCCATTCGACCTCAAATGCTTGTTGGAAAAATATTTTGCCAGCATGATTCAAAAGTTGAAATTTCATGATACAAAAATCAGCTGTGTGTTCTGAAATTATAACTCTATCAAATGCAATTGATGGCGAAGGTTTTAACAACATGCAAACGCCTGACATCGAAGAATTGATGCTAGAAAGTCCTTTGCATAAGGACGATTTGATCGAATTTATAACAATTTATAATAACAAAGAAGTCGATAATGACAAAGCCGAAGATGAAATTCAACTATTAACAGCTGATTTCATGCGCGAGAGCTTGAAATTTTTCTACAAGTATGGAAAATATTTTCTTACTCATAATCCTGACATAGAATGCGTATTAAAATTTCAACGTAATCTTAAGTTTTGTGTAGCGGTATATCAAGAATCATATAAGCAACTTGAGAACAAACAAACAAACAAAAAAACAGCCGCTAACAACAGACTTTGTAACAAAAAAAAAAAAAAAAAAAAACAGAGGCCATTAATAACGAACGAAATTCTTCATTTGTATCAAAGTCGACAGTTTTGCTAGACATATCTGACGCATCTACTGATTTTGTAATTAACGTTCCCGCTTGTTATCAAGTAGCGATGAATAATTGTTTGTAGTTTTATTCCTAATTTCAATTTGAATTTTTATATGTTATATGTACATATAGATTGAATTTTCCTTGTACACTAATTTTAATTTATTTTGAAATAAAAATGAATTGTTTTTCTTTTACAAATATGTAATATGGATTTTATTATTACTTTATTGCACGATTTTTTGGAAAAATACTTAGAGCTTTTTCATCTTACACGAATTTTTAAAGTTGTGGAACATATCCCCAAATTTACCATACGTAGCATGTATTTTCTTACACGAATTTTTTTTGTGTGCTGTGCAGTGTAAAAAAGAGTTGGGTGAATTTTGAAATGAATTTTTAAAAACAACTAATGACCTGCAAAAATGCACTAATCATCTCTTGTTTGAATTTCTTGAAAGATGATTTATGAGGTTGAGAAAACCTTTAAGAGGTCGCTTTACGCAACATTTTCCCTAGCTTCTTAATGTTTAAAAAAAGACCAAACATTTTTTAAAAAACATGATTGGTCGCACAGTCATCAACTCTTTGTATACATTTATTGCATTATTTTTAATGATAACATTTTCTGAAAATTTTGGTTAGTGCGCTTTTTCAATAAAAAAAATCATATGTAGAGTGACATGTAAACAGTTTCAAAACGATGAAAATTAGAGTTCATTTTAATTCGTGAATTTTTGACAAAAAATCTCGTTAAAAATAATAATGTAATTAATGCAAAAAAAAAAAAAAAAAAAAAAAAAAAAAAAAATCACTGGCGTACGACCAGTTAATTTTTAAAAAATATTCCTTGAATTTTGTTATTTTTAACCCTATATAATAAGCTGTGTGAAGTGATACCCTTAAAACACTAATAGTACTTCATTCTAAAAATATAAGAAAAGTTTAAGTGATGCTGAATTATACATTAAGTCGTATATATATTTGAAATTAACGGAAAATGTTTGTAAAAATGTGCCAACACGTATAATAATTTTTTAAAATTACGTCGTTAAGTGTGATTATTAGACTTGTGGTTAAAGTTACATGGTTGGACTTGACTCAAGTTGAATCTTGATTTTACCAAATCACGACGAATGGAAGTCTCACGCCGCACAGATGTGCAATGAATTTAATAGAGCTTTAAAGTTTTTACGTTAAGTGGTGTATAAGTTAAGAAAGTGAAATACACTTAATTGTGGCTTAAAATTATAGGCCCGCATTAATTATCCTCTTATGGCTCTAGAGGGTTGTTAGTTATGAAATAAAACAATCATAAAATATAAAAATAATGAGGAATGTATTAGAATTAATATCATTGTAAAATTTATATTATGTATTACATTGGTAATATTTGAATGAAATAAGGAACTGTTTGCATTTGAACGTCATTGATTCAATTTCACGTATCCACTTCATAAATGCTTTTAAATTAGTATGAAGTATTTATATGTATATATAATACCCGAAATATATATTCGTTTCTTCATTTAAATTAACTCACTTTCTGACATAACTCAAGTTAATCATAATTTTGTAGTATAATATTTATTAAGATAATATTTTGCCTTTCAGGCAAATGATCTCTACTTAATAATATGTATTATACGAAGGGGATTAAAAAGTACTATTAGTGGAAGACAGATAGCAACATTAAGGTAAATTGTTGTTACCATTGGATGCTGCCATCTGTTAAATGGAGCCGAAATAAAGGACATTATTTCAATGATAGTTTTGATTTGGGTAGTTATTTGCTTTTTAATCAAAAATTTACTGCTACTTTCTAAAGGTCGAGTTGTCGACCTCATTTTGCGTCGAGTTGTCACCATCGGTGTGAGATCTGGATTTATCATTCTACACCGGAAATCAAGCAAAAATCAAAACGTTGGGATGTTTCCGGTGAATCTTTTCCAATAAAAGTCGAAGATGGTCTCCTTAGCTGGAAAAGTTACGAAGAAGAATTTTTGAGGAGCGAAAGATGTCATGATCACTAATATGAGTAACTGAGACTTAAATAGCTGTCTTACTAGTTATATTGCTTACTAAAAAGAAACCGTTTTCAATGCTACGAGCACCATCTCTCAGAATTTCTAAGAATTTATTGAACAATCCCCTCATAAGTAATGCATATAATTCAATTTGTCTAACAAAAACTCTTTATTAAATAACTAAGCATTAAGCTAAGCTAGATGAAGAAAAGTACAATAGTATCGTATGTGAAGTAAATTTCTCATGAAAAAAATTAAACTAAAATTTTAATAAACTGTTTCCAATTGCTAGCGTTTTTGTGCGATATTTGACTTAAATCAATACTAAATAACTAAGAATTACAATTACTTTTATAAAAGCACCTGACAGACAGATTATTCAAAAACAGTCTAATCTGGAAAAGATCGATTTATTTCCAAAATGAAAAGAAATTGTGCGAAAACTAGAAAAAGAAAGATCTTCAAGAGAGAGAAAAGGAGAGACGGATACAAAAGAAAATAAAAAAGAAACTAAATGAGCATTTCATGTTTCGCAAACATGTGTCGATGGCAGTTAACAAAAGAACATCTCTTTCGCCATGGGATTTATCATTAAAATTAATTTAAATCTTTTGTGTAAAGTATTTCCTTTAACAGTACATTACGGCCGTAAGGAATGAAAAATAACCTTTTTGAGACAACATCATTAAGGCAGTTATGCCAAGAAACTTTTGAGAATGCTATGAGAAAGGAATTTGAAACATTTAATTTCACGATGTGAAAATATTTAAAATAGTTCATAAATTCCTTAGAAAGTTCTAATTTTCCTTTATTAAAAATTTAACAAATATCAAAAATTTATTAGAATGTAAGAACTATAAGTGAAAAAAATAAGTTTTATAATTTAAATGAGCCTGTTTTCTTTCTTTCTTTTTCTTTTTTTTTTTTTTTAAAAAAAAATTAGTTTGCCTTACATTTTAAGCAATATCAAAGGTCCTTACAAAATGTAAAAGAGAATTAAAAGTTGAAACTTTAAAAAAATGTTTTTGAGTTCAACAACAGAAGAATTTCATAGAAAACGTAGAAAATAATATGCACATTTGTTTATTAAATTTTCAAACATTAAAAAAAGTTTACATTACAAATAAATAGGGAAAGAAATCAAATGAGGAGAAATACAAGCTTCATTGAAATGTAATATCTCCATGGCCACATTTTTTTTTATTTATTGTCAATCTTGTTGAAACCTTAAGGCTACATTTATTTTCTATGTTATGCATTATTCATTTTTTGACATGATGATTATCACTTTCCCCGCACTTGCTCCCACGTGTGATTAGTTGAGAAAAACTTTTGGAGAAGAATTTTGATGGTTGTTGTCGATACCAGGCTTTAATGGCAGCTTTCATCTCGTCATCAAAGCAAAAGTGATTTCCTTTTAGATGCTCTTTCATCTTTGGTAAGAGACGAAAACTTCTAGGGGCAAGATCGAGTCATATAACGCCTCACTGTTTCAACTTCACCTCCATGGAGAAGCGCCCTCAGGAGTTTTTCTTTCCCATGGGACTTACTGTCTTTGGTAAACACGGGTGATGCATCCCAGTATACCTTAGGGATCTTTCTCTATTTTCTACACTTCTTTTTAACCCATTTTTCTAATGTCTACAAATAAGGAGCGCATCTGGTTTCCTAGAGGATTTTCACCAAATTGCTGCAGTACTATATCCCGGGTGACCTCCAGGTAAGTGCCGTGCTTGACGAATGTCAGCTGACCGGTACCTGTCTCCATTGTTGGACTTCATGAATACTTTCTTTCTCTTACGGATCAGTCTCTTTCGTGCCCTGGTAAAGTCTTACTTTTTTGACCATTGATGATATCTCGTCACATTCAAGTTTTTGCCAAATAACAAAATGTCAAAGAAATCCCTTATTCAAAAAGCTTTGCAATGTATTGGTAGTGAACCAAAATCTGCAGAAAATTAAGATTCGGTGACTTACTAATCGAAACTATAATACCGCTTTACAATAAAAATGATATTTATACGCAAAAAGCATTTTTAGATTCTCTCTCTATTGCTTATCTGCATAAGTCTCAATTCCAACCAAGGAGTCATTTTTTAATCTGACTCGATGTGCACCTCTGAAGCAGAAATCCTCAATGGAATTTCTGGTCTGGATGTTACTCAGGTCAGACGAATCATAATTAAAAGAAATAACACCGTTTCCCTATTAAACATCTGATTTTGACTTTTAACTGCTCTCAATTACCGACTACTATTAAAGCTGGATACCTAAATTGTTGAATACACCTATATATTCCGTATCCTTTGTGCTGTTGTAAGTGTCAGAAGTTAGGAAAATACCGAATTGCATGAATGAGGCAATTAACGTGCTCTAGATGTGAATCAATTATACGCTTCCACTCATTGCTGCCAAGAGATGAAAAGTATTAATTACCAAAAATCACATTATTCTGATTCTAAAATATGTTCAAAAAGTAATATTAAAAAACAGGATCAAGATATTAAAATTATTTGCATTATTATTAACTTGGGAGCGAGAAAACTCATAGCCCCATAGTAATCTCAAACTTACGCCCTAGCTGCTAATTCTTTGAACTACAGTAGATACCGATCAAAATATTACAAAAGTCATATGTTTGTCTTTGAAGAGTCCGAAATTATTATTTCAGTCCAATACTTTGCCAAGTCGATCTTCCGCTACATTCGCAGTCCTCGTATTATTCTCGCCGACTCAAGCAGATCTTTTACATTCCATAGTAACTCTCGAAAAACAACTAAATATTAACCTTTTTTTTCCATGTTCAATGAAATTGCCTCCCACACATCCAGCAGTCTAACTTCTCCACTTATATCAGTGGCTTCTGTGGCTTGGAATACCGAAACAAAAAGTAGACACAAAATTAATTGCTCTTATAGGAAGATATCTTATCCCACACTAGAAAATAAAGCAAAAATTTAACATTGACATTTAAATGAAAACATTTCAACTAAAACAAAGCAAAAAAAAAAAAAAAGAAACCAAAGAAACCAAGTTTCCTATACTAAACATTGCAATGGACTATGATCGTATATTATACGATACTGACGATTTCTGGCTCATAGAAGTTGTGGACAACATACAAAACTCAAAACTCATGAAGCCAAAGGAAAACTGAAGTCGACCTTAGTCAGAATGTATGTTTCACACTTTTATTCTAATTTTCTTCGATATATATATACATACATACATACATACACCTACCTACCCCCTTATAAATATATATATTCTTTCCACCAGAACATAATTGTTAATAATTCTTAAAATCTTACGATTTACATCCGATACATGAGTTATTACGATTTTACTGTGTTTTAATTTTCCACTATGGTTTCGATTTAGTGTTTTATTACACCACCTTGTTTGGCGTAGCATAACAACTGGCTTTTTATCTTGTGCGCCATTAAACCTCGCAATCACTCACTCTCTTCAAATGGATCGCCTTCTCCTTGAGTTCTAAGCATGCAACGAAGCCTCGGAACAAAGAAAACAAATGTATTTCACTGAAGAAACAAGTAGTTTTTATTTACCATAACAATTTTGAAAATCGGAAGCATTTAAAGAAGTTATAGCAATCGAGGCACAACTTTTCATTCTATTCTCTTTTATCAAACTGCTGAAAATTACTTATTATAAATATTTTGTTTTTTAAAATGAGTTTGTTTTCACAATGTTAAACTGATTATTAGAGTCAAAATTTAACTTAAGATATGGTTAGGTAAATAAAAATGTATCAAAAACTTCTTTCGACTAAATTTATATCAGTACAACAGAAAGTTGCATCAGAAGATAATGTTGATTGGTATTTATTAGTGTCGCTCTAGAAGCAGCACAAGGGCTATTGGCGACGGATGTCGTAGTTTTGAACCTCGGCCAAGTGACGAGGAGGACACCTGTGCTGGCACTTCTCTCTCCTTACTTCTATGCCACACCAACGCAAGGACATTGTGTGAGCCTCGACAGATTTAACGTGCATCTGCTCCGGCTACACGACAGATTTTTAGTGGCATCAAGGCTCGAACTCACGACGACGAAAACCGTAGGCCAAGAGTGCGCGACCATGATCACTAGGCTACCTTGGCCAGGAGTCATGGCATTTTTAGAAAATGTTGAGATACGTCTTCCCAATTCTCATAAGTTTTGTTATGCTAGGAGCTCATTTAGCTAATATTTCAAAGTAAAATGACATATAAAATCTGAGAAATAAAAATACTTTCAGGTTTGCAATAATACTCAGAAAAAACTAAAGACAACGACTAATTTTCCCCCTCTGTATAGCTGCACAGTACGACAATTAAATTAAATACCAGAGAACCAAAGTTTCAAATTTCCTTTCTAATGTAATATACAAAATTCTTAAGAAATATAACCAGGGGAAATTCCAGAATGTTCCTCTAACTCGGAAAATCAAATTTTTTACTTAAATTTAATTAAATTTTTCGATTTTTATTGGCTTCAAGATTAAACTTCTGTATGAAAAACACGCTATTACATCAAATGCAGTTATAAAGCAGCTGAAAGAATTTCAAATCTCATATTTCACATTATCGCATGCATCCCTGGACTATAAATATATTAAGACTTTCCTTTTTGCACGGATATCTATTTTTCACTTTATGTTTTAAACGAAAACTTATTATTGTTACTCCAGTCGCTTAAAATAGAATACTGTTGTTTTTTTTTACCTTTCTAATAAAAACGATGCATAATTTCAATATTTTTTTTGTTCAGGTAGTAACTTTATTTAGAAAGAGGTAAAAATATGACAAAGAGACTCAAGTTACATCACATTTAATTTCCGAATATTTTCCTTGCATTTATTAGAAATTAAATATTACTCACTTTTAAAATTTCTTATTAATTTGCCACAGAAAGATATTTTTAAACAGTTTTTGTTCATTTTATAATTTCTCTACTCTGTAGCATTTTATTAATCGGAAATCAATCATTCACTTTAGAAAAAATTTGACAGTTAATCATTTCTTATGTCAAAATCTTAACTTAATCGTACTAAAATGAAAATAAAACAAATCGAAATTAGCGGGAAATCATCTCAATACCGGAAAAAAAGGGAAAAACCAAACGAAAAGCAAATTTTTTTTTTATAAGTAGCTCAGAGCTATTTAAAATAAACTCACGAATACAATTACCATTTGTATGAAGATAACACACACACACACAAAATCAATACCTAAAAAAGACGAATAATGAAAAACAATGTACCAAATTACGAGTGAATTAAAGAAAAAGCAATCCCAATTTTTATGACTTTTGATAAGATGCTAAAGCTTGAGTAAGCTGAATTTTGATTTAATTTAATTTTATCATAAGGTTGACTGTTGGAAATTGTGCACGAAAATGATTTCTGAATATTTTTAAAAAAATTATTAATTTTATAAAAAACAACAACCTTTTATTCTTTTTATCACTGAATAATTAAAAAAACATTGTAATAAAATTAATCAAAAGATGGTACAGTTTTATAAATTTTATTCGACTTCACAATCAATTGGAAATAAAAGGAAAACAAACAAAATGTTAAGTTAATGGGCATTAGGAATTTGATTTAAGGAAACAATAGATTATATATGAAGATTTACTAAGAATTTGGAAGAAAAGTATCATCAAAAAATGCGTAAAAAATACTTTTAAGAAGCGTAATTTTTTTACTATTAAATTGAGTCAAAAAAATGAATTAAGCAAAAAAATTTAAAAAAATTGTGAAAAACTAAATTTCAAGCATCAATCACGTAAAGTAATGAAAAGGCCTTTTTCAAAAGAAATATTTATTACAAAGACATGAAAAAATAAATTGTATGAAAAATTTGATTACAATGAATATCATTTACTGTAAAGATGCCATACAATATTGTAAAATAAAAGGAAAGAAAAAAAAAAAAAAAAAAAAAAAGAAAAAGAATAATATGTGAATATTTAGAATAGAAAAATAAAAAAAAAGAAATTGTGCAGAATTTTGATGTAATGTAAGATAAAATATAACGTATAACCAAATAATCAAATATAATCGATAGAGGTGTGAATTGTCAATCATCAACAAAACTTTTTAAATATTATGACTTTAATAAAAATAAATGAACTGACTAACAAATAAATCCACTATAATTGAAATAATGTAATATAAATGGTCAGAATAAAAAAAGCTTTCGTTGTAACATTCCACAATTACCATTTATTAGTTAAGAAAGAGAAATGTCACGTACGCGCACACACGAACAATAGTCGAAAACTTTAACAGTCAAAACATCTAAAAAAACTTCATTACTAATAAAACTACATAAAAGTATTTAATAGACAACGATTAGTTTGATTTTATCAACGTCTCACGAGAAGCAACACTAGGTCAATTGGCGATGGACTTCGTAATTTTGAGCCTCGGTCAAGAGACGAGGATGACCAATGAGCTGGCACCTCCCTCTCCTAACTCCCACACAACGCCCATGGGATTAATAGACAAGGAGACAGTGCGCAGTCAAAATTTTCATAATTATTTTATACCGCAATAAAAAATGTATTGCACATGAATGACCTTTTTCACAAAGTATTTCTTTTACAATTCTTTTTCATATATCGCTTGTTAATTCTCATTTTTCGCAAGCTTTGATAAAATATTAAAGGTTCGTGTAATTCTCTAAGAGAATTTTTTTCTCATTTTAATGCAAATTAAAATTTGTACAAATCTGAAATTTTGTATGTAAAGCAAATGCTTTCTAATACAAATATTTTAAATGAAATATAACGTGCATATAGTAGCATTTTGCCATTGTTGCTAAACCTGCTGGCAATATTTTCCAAGCGGATATGAAATAACGAAAGGATTAATGATAAATTAAATTTTTTTCTCCTTCTGTAAGTTGTAATATTATTGCTCAGAAAATAATATCAGAAAAACTAAGAAATAGTTTGAAGAAGAAGAGGAGATGAAGGAAATTGATACGGAAAAAAATTGACTTCTAAAAATCCAAAAGTTAAGAATTATTGTACGTCGCGTTTATGTTATTAAACCTATTTTATAAACAAATACAACAATGGGCTCCCCCAAAGTGCTTGTCTTTGAAGACAGATGACATTGTTGAGAATCCGTGGTCTACGTGGATGGTAGCGGAATAGCGTGGTTTGGCTCTTGTGCCATAAAACCTGACAGTCACTCACTACGTGGACGGTAATTGCTTGGGTATCGTGAGCGAATCATAGCTGCCCCACATATGTCAAACCCACGTGGTATACCGATATAAAAAGAAGTTAATTTTGTTCTTTTTTTAGATTATCCAGATAGACCCTAGATTTCCAGGAGCCCTTTTTGGTGTTTTATTGTGATCGACAGCTCTAGGTCTGCATCAGATATGTTTCTCCGAATTTGTCTGGTGTAATTCAAATTTATTTTAATGAAAATGAGCTGCAGAATTGTCATTGTGTTTTGTTAAGTTTATTGTTGAAAATAAACAATGAAAAGACCATCAAGTAGTTTTTATTTCTGGCACCAAAATATAGGCTGATAATAATAAGGAATTGATATACTATGGGTTATTTATTTATCCAGCATTTGTTTAGACTAAATTTTTCTCAAGCACCATTAAGGTAAATTGTTGTTACCATTGGGTGCTGCCATCTGTCAAACTGATGTGAAAATAATTTAACATTAATTCATAAGTTTGATTTAATTTGGTAGTCAATTGCTGCCAAATCAAAACTTTATAGCTGTTGCTTCGAGTTATCACAGTCGGTGAGATTTTGATTCATTATTTCGCACCAGAAATCAAGCAAAAACAAAAACGTTGGGATGATTTCGGTGAATCTTTTCCAAAAAAGGCGAAGATAGTTTCATGAAGATTTTTGAAGATGAAGAATTTTTGAGGTGCAAAAGGCGTCCTGATCACGAGTAACTGAGACTTAGACAACTGTCTAGTTGAGTCATGATGTTTATTAAAATCAAACAATTTTCGATGCTACGAGTGTTATCTCTTGGATTTCCTAAGGACTTATTGAACGAACCTCGTGTATATATATATATCGGTAAAAGTTGTAAACTACTTCAGAAAGAATAACTCAATGGTGAATTTATTGGAAAGTATCCTTAAGCCCTGAAAAAATTCAGTAGCGGAATTATACAAAATAAAAAAAAACATTCCCTAACATTATATTGGCTGGATTCCCATTCCTATGGCAAACTTCCATTAAATATCTGGGAGGGTATTTTTCCAAAAAGAACCAAAATATTGCTATAATGATTCAAATTAAAATCAAAGCTTTGAAAAAAAATTTAATGTCCTTAAAAGTATGGGATATAAGCACTATGATCTAAAAGCAGAAGACTTGATTAAATTAGCTAACAATATTATTTGCAGTACCTTTTATAATGTCATATCATAAGCAAATGGTCCGAAAATCAGCTCAAACTTTTTAATATCATACAAACCAAAGCACCCAGAATCGCATTAGGTCTACCATAATATACATAAAATATTGTACTTTTACAAATAGCTAGACAGGAAGTACTTCAGGAGAAAATAAGAAGGCTGGCGAATAAATTTATCTCTCAAATTTCAAAAGGTATCTATTTACCTCTGCACCTCAATGGCCCTGGTACAATAGATCTAAAAATTCTGGAAGGAGACAAAAACAATACCTTGAATATTTTTCATACGTTATATAGTAATGGGGAACAAATAATATCCATCCCTAGATTACTGTATTTCACAGAACTTCCATGTGAAATTTACACCTATGAATTTAGATTTCAAGACAAAAAATTACCTATTCCTATTATAAAAGGATTACTTGATGAAATAATGAATAATAATTACCGGGATTATTTCATAATAGATACGGATGATTAAATAACATAACTTAACTTCAATAGTAGGTATAACAAAAAATTCCTCGTTTGCTTACAGCAAATCTCATTAACTCTATATTTGCAGCAGAATCATTAGTGATATGTCAAGCTTTGGACAATCTTGCGGAGTTAAATAAGAAATTGTTAGTGTTGTCCGATAGTACTCTGTGTTAACTACACTAAAATTATAATATTAAATCACCCAAAATTATTCATAAATTAGCCAGAAAAATATTTTTTCTAACACGTTTTCATGCTCAAGGGATGCTACTTTGGATTTCGGGACACTTTTTTTTTTGGAATGATCAGGTGAACAGACTCGCAAAATCGATGACGGAGTCCATTGGACACATCGACTGGATGGCACCGGAAGATATCAATAGCAAAATTTGCAGAAACAGAATGAAAAGATCCTACGAAAATTTGTATTCAAGTAAGTACTTGGAAGACTTGGGGAACATTCCAACCATAGATAAAATATCCAATTGGACAAAGAGCAGAAGAGAGGAAATGTTTAGCACTCAAATCATCTGCAAAATGATCATAACTCCTGCGTTTTTACACAAATTACATCCGCTGGAAAATACAATGTGTAGTACCTGTAACCATATCAAAGATTTAGAACAAATTTTTTTGCATGGCAGTTGTAAATACACATCTCGTGGATATTACGTCTGGAATATACTCAAGATAAATCCGTGGTGTCATATTACTTAGAAAAAACTTTGGACAATCAGTAGCTAGTAAACAAGTGTTTAGAACATTTCTGTGCAGGATGAAGTATTTTGATATCTATTGAATGAAATATATCTTTTAAAAGGTATAATAGCCTTTGTTGATTTATAGCCTACAAAAACCAATCAATCAATCAGTATCAAAGTTTCAATATTACTACTTTATTTAGATTAATGTAACTTTTAAATTCTCGTTTTTGCCCATTTTGAAACAATGCTTCGAATAATCAGTAGGCTATAAATTCTGTTATGGTAAAGCTAACTTGCATGAAATTTATTATTTTGGAAACCAAGGCAGAATTGTTTTAAATAAAGCTAAAATATGCAATAAATTGTTAGAAAATAATATTTTCATGTATGTAATAAAAAAATTCTTCCCGTGCACAAAAATATATATGGTACTTCTACACATATTAAAGTTAACAGCTCAAAAACTTTTACAGTAAATTAGTTGTGCCTTTTACAAAATAGAAGCAACAACTACAACAACAACAACAAAAAATGCACAGCTAAGTCAGAAGCAATTGTAAAAATAGTTGATGTGGGTGTTGTAGGTTGTCGAAAGGAATACTCTCGATTATTTTTTGTCTTTTCCTTTCAGGTTCAGAATAACAGAATTTTTTGTAGAATACTTGAATTTGCTTTCATACTTTGCGCAATAGTCACTTCTTAGTGATCAACAAAATAAATTAAGACACCAATTTTAATTGAAATGATTAATATTATAAATATAGAGTATGATATTGTTAAATGTTGAGTTTTGCAATAAAATTATTTAAAAAAGCAATAATTTTTCTCGTGTTTGTCAAATATTTTTAATTACTCAAAAAGTAATAAAGAAGATAAATTCTCAATTACATTCGATACTTTTGAGGTGTTAGGCCATGTCGTGATTTCCCATTCTACCAACCCTTTGAATTGTTTAAAATAAAACCTCCTTTCAATAAAAGGAAATATGATTTTTGCAAATTTGATTGCAGTAATGAAGTGTAATGAAAAGATATTAAATAAATTACATTTATATGCAACAATGAAAGGAATTATTGGAGTTAGAGAAATGGAAGTTCGTTAGTTGGTGTTGAACTAGAGAAAGTGGAATGTTCAAACCAAGCCATTTGTTAACTAAGAAGTGGTCAGAGAAGTCCTATGTGATATAGGAGAAAGGATCCAGACTTGAACCTATAATTCCAGTTTGCTTACTCACTCGAACCCGAGTGAGTGGGTAAGAAATGAAATAAATTCGTATTTTAAATCCTAATCTAGGTGCGTTTAAGTAAGGATTATTGCAGAGAGAGTCGATAGGGATAAGAATTTAAATAATCATAATTTGAATAAAAAGAATTTGATTATCATCGGTCTCCTCCATTTAACTGTATAATTTAGTGACTATATTATTAGACCTATAACAGAAGGCGAATCAAATAATGCTTAGCGGTAGTTGCATTTTAATGTATCCATTTTCATTGAATACAAGCGGAAACCTTAGCAAATTTCCCAACAAGATTTAACAAATTATATATTATAAATATATATGTGAAAAAATACGGGAAAAACGTTTTTAAGACTGTTGCAAAATAATAAGAAAATTTCCAAAGTCAAACAACAAGTAATATTTGAATTCTAAGAATTAAAATGTAAAAATTCTGATTAAAATATAAAATCTTCTTTTAAAAAAGTCAAAATAAATCTATTCATGTATGTACTAATAGAAAGACAAATAATTTTTAATAAAATCATGTAACATAAATTATAAAAAAATACATATTATAATGAGATGTATCCATAAATAAAAAAAATCTACGAATGTATGAAAACATAGAACTTAAGAATGGTTCCAGATGGATTTAAAATAATTTTAAGTCTATTTTATTTCAAAACAGTACCAGAAAATATGCCATATCTATATAAATTCAGTAAAAAAGATGCTATAAATAGCTAAGCAGGGGAACAAGTATTTTTCTTTCATAAGTCGATGGTTATATTATTATAATGGAAAAACTCATATCTTCCAGTCTTCACTTGAATTCTTTTTTATGTCAGAAAAATTCCTTCGGGTATTATTAACTAGTATGTGTATTTGCGGAAAAAGGAATCAAGAATGAATAGGACATGCCAAAAGAGTTGAAATCTGTTTTTGCTAAGATATTAAGATACATCTCAACGTCTTGTATTTTTTTTGTGGGAAGTAGTATGGTCATATTAATGTAGGATGACAACAAAGCCCACGCACATTTTTACTTTCAATTATTCTATGATTCCCCGCCTAAAATGGTTGCTAGATAAAGAATTTAGTACTTTTATTGAAACTTAGATTTTTCTCTTTTATCAACCCACCTCGAAATCTTTGAAATGGTACTTCAAATCTCATGTCAACACTACTCGATTGAAAATACGTTCTCTTTTATAAGAATATCATAATTTTTTTTCTCTTTTTATTACAATAAAGTGACGGGTACGAATGAAAATATATCATTTAAAAAGTCTTTCAATGTGTTTCAACTTCAATATGTCATCCCTTCTTAATGGTTGTACATAATATAAGCAAATATTTGAAATTTACGGTAAAATATTAATTCTTGTTAGTAAAATAATGTTTAAAAGGCAGATTAAATTCTTGTGCGCATTTTTATGTAAATATAAAAACTAGTATAAAAATGTTAAATGTTAAGATATCTCTCTAAATAAATGTTAAAATATCTAAAACTTAATTTAAAAATGATATGTTAACTTTTTATTACTCTTCGTTTGAAGTGTTTTACCCATGGAAAGTTATTCTTTTCTAAGTTTTTAAGAGATTATCGCTTACCGATATGTATAAAATTTTGTTAAAGATTGTTAAGTGAGAATTAGCTTTCTAAAAAATTCTCTTAAAGTGTTCCTATTTTCAAATGTATAAAAAGTACCAAAATTTCTGTTAAGTAAATTACCTTTTTGTAGACAAATGACATAATCACAGACAAAAACTTAAGGACAAAAGATAAATTTTATTAATGTCACATTAGAAGCAACACAATGGCATTAGGAGACAGATTTCGTAATTTTGAACTATGGTCAAGTGACGACACTTAAGCTGGACCCTCTCTGTTCTAATTTCCACACTACGCCAACGGGAAGATTTTGAACCTCGTCAGATTTAACGTGCACCATCCCCGGCTACATGGAGGGGTTTTGTGGCATCAAGGCTCAAACCCATAACTTGACGAAAACCGAGGGCCGCGAGTCCGCGATCTTCGCCACTAGGCTACCACTAAGGACGAAAGATTTTTTTTATTCTATTTCAACGTATAATAGGAGAAAGGAAAAAAATTCTGCATATGCAAATCCTGTAATGACGTCAGAAGCATATTAGGTGTACTCATATATTAATTTAAGATTTTGGTTTGTCAGAAAAGGATAGCTGTGAAGTCTAAATAAGCACGAACGAAAGGGGGACAAAATTTTACTTTCACATATTATTTCGCATCTGCAATTTGGTTTAGGTAAATGTTTTACAAGTTTTTTCACAAAGGTAATTGAATAAAATGAAAAGGACAGTAGAGGTAAATACATTTTTTTTTCAAAATAAATAAAAGAAGTCGCTTGAATATGGAGCTATTGATCAACTTTAAAAAAGACACTGATTAGAGTGGAAGGAAAATAGCTTACGCAATAGGTCTATCAAATACGAGCGTCAATGATTATCTTTCAGATCTTTGCAATTATAGTACCAAAAAACGCATTGGAAGAAAGAAATCAATATATGTTCAAGAAGACAGAAGGATTTTGCGTAAAATTCATAAGCCAAAAAAAAAAAAAGTGTTATCGTGATCTTCCTCTGGGATGTCATGTGCGGACAGATCAAAGTCATCTTGAAATGGATTTTGGTCTTATTTGGAGGAAATTGGTCTGAAAACTAACCCTTACCAAACAAAGCCAAACAGGTTCTCTTAGCATTTACTCGAAATCGTAACTTGGATTGATAAGTGGAAAAATGTGATCTTCTTAGATGAAAAAAAGTTTAACATGAATGAACCTGAAGAGAAATAATGATTGGCACCATTTAGAGGAAGAAAAACATCTTTTAATCTCAATGACAGTAAGGGAATGGTTCTGTCATGTAATGGACTGCTTTCTGGCCAAGTGGAATGGACTGCTATGATGGCCAAGTGGAATGGACTGCTATGATGGCCAAGTGGATATTGCTTTCGTAAGCGGTCGAATTAACTCCATTCATTATCAAGATATGCTTGGCAAGCATTTACCTCCTATACTACTAGTTATCGGTTTTCAACATTGGATGTTTCTTCAAGACAATGCATCTATACACATCTCTCTAACTCTCGACAGATGTGTGATTAAAAATGAATGGAGTGTCTACATTGAATTTTCTAACCAGAAGAACGGACCTAAACACTAGAGAATATATGGGGATATTAAATTCGGGCTATTTGCAGTAAAAGTCAACAGTATCATAGTGTACCTCAACTGAAACATTGATTTTAAATGAGTGGAATATCATACCTGTTAACTTATTTCACAAGCTGGATGACTCTATGCTAACTTGAGTATTTGAAGTTATAATAATCTTGCTGGTTCAACGACATATTGCCGTAGTGGTCTTTTATTTCCGTATGGGGCCTTAAAATTACGGCTCACACATTGTTTCTATTAGTATTTCTTTTGAATAAAGGAAAAAGGTTCATGGTCAGACTACTTTCCAAGCAGAAAGCTTTTAATTTGGTACTTTAAAACCCTTTTTTATCCCGTTTAAATCATTTTATTATTTTTGTGTTATATTATTTACAAAACACTTGGAACGTTAAATTTTTTTCGGGGACTGTATTTGATAAAACAATTGATACGATTATCCTCAAATGATTTTGAGATACATATTTTTTAAAAATGAAATGCTGTAAAATCCTTTATGATGAAAAAGGAGAGCTTAATTTCTAAAAATCATTTAATTAGAAATACTTAAGTATATGGAGTTTTTGATAAACTCTAAACCTCAAATTAACATTCTTTTCGAGCCATTTGTACAATCCATTGAAGCAATTTGTATACTGCTGTACATTTATTGGAAGCTTCAAGGTTAGTCGCAAGGGTTATTGTAAGAAGTGCAATCTCGTCGAAAAAGAAAGAAACCCTTAATATAAATTACTGCATTCATAATATTGGTTTTAAATCAAGTGCGAAGCATTCAATGTTGTCTCTAATTAGAAAATATTTTCAATTTCAAAATTCTTGAAATAAAAGTTTCAAGATTAACAGGTTTATAAATAAATAACGGAATTCCTTTAACTGATAAACAGCTTTTATGTACGGGTTATTATTATTTATCTATTTTTGAATTATGGTATACAATATGAATTTTGTTTTGAATATTATTTTTTCCAATTATGTTAACTCTGTGATTTATCTTTTCAGTGCTTTATATTACGCCGCTGTTAAATTGTTGTTATATGCTGGGTTAATAATAACAAACCTGAGTAGAAATGTTTTAGCTCAGACTACAGCATTAGTGCCTAGAATAGTACTAACTATTTGAAATCAGAAGGAATATATGTTTCCACAAATATTTCACAAAAATATTTTTAGGGTTCTTGTGGAACTTTCACGGATCAAACAGAAAACATTTTTTGTAGTTGCGGTTTGTTGATTTCTCAAGAGGAGCAATATTCGATTTACTAAAAACTGATTTTGTAGGGATGAGTATGAAGTTTCCAGAGAAAGTAAAAATAAGTGCCAAACATACGAGCACACCTTAAATTTTATGGCAAGGAAGAAATATCAAAAACGATTTCAGAAGATGAAGAAAGCTCTAAACCTTTCCGAATACCAAAAATTCCCAAAAGTACTTCTACGGATTTCGCGAATACGTTTTTACGACGGAACTGTTGGCCTTAGGAAAGAGAAAATTCACAAACATATAAAAATAGTGATAACATTGAGGTCTTACAGTCTGTAGGGAAAAGATGTTATTTCGCTGACAGTATAATTGAAGTTAGTCTGTTAGTCTATTTCTTTATATTGATTGCAGAAATATAACACCAAGTATGGAAAAACAAACTACTGAATGTGTTATCCCTATAAATATTCAAGGAAGAACGATTTTTGGTGTAAGATTGCGTTCATTTAAATATAAGGATACAAAGCTCCAGAGAAAGTAAAAACAAGTAAGCATACCAAAATTGATATGTTGTTCACAAAGTCACTTTAAACACGTTTTTTTTTTATTGATGATATGTATTCAAAAAAATATCAAAATATTTTTCAAGATGTAAAATTAATTTCAAAACTTTAGAAAAGTTAACAAAAATATGCAAAAAGTCATAAAAAGTAATTAAAAATATACTATGAGTCACACACACAAAATAAGACGATAGTTATTAGAAATGATATTAATAAATGTGATACATATTCCTTTTTAAATTGATACAGTAGGATGCCTTCGGACTTCATATCGAATTTTTAAATTTTTATTATTGACAATTCAACCTCTGGATTAAATGACATGTTGACTTAACTAATTATATAGAGATCTATATCAACAAATGAAAATATATTAATTCACGCTATCTCTTAAGAAAGAAATATTGTAAGTTATATATATATATATGAAACTGTTGATTTTCCAGTCAGCAAAGTTTTATTATACATTTTATACATACAAAAAAGAAAAAAAAGGCGCACAAAGGAGTTGTTTGATGGCGGAAAGGAAAGGAAAGGAGATGATGGCGGAAAGAAAAATTATGTACAGAATAGAAAATGATTAAAATTTCAGAAAAATTCAATGATTTATTTCAGAGTAACATAGTTACAAAGTAAGTAGCTCAATAAGGTGTTGACCCAACTCTAGCCTGGATGCAAGCTGCCACACGACGTGGCATAGAGTGAAAAAGCTCCCTGATGGTCTCCTGAGGTATTTCTTGCCAAATTTCCTCCAACTGTCAATCTAGGTCATCAAAATTCCCTGGTTTATGCAGTCGCCTTCCCATCATATCCTAAAAATGCTCTATTGGAGACAGATATGGCTGGCCAAGGAAGTATTTGACAAGCTGTAAGTCAGTTCATAGCAACACGTGCCGTATGTGGTCTGGTATTATCTTGCTGAAAAATAAGGTCAAGGTACTGTAAAAGAAACGGTATCAAAACAGGTCTCAGAATGTCGTCGACGTACCTCTGTGCTGTAAGTGTGCCTCTAATGACGATCAAAGGAGTCCGGCTATCAAGGGAAATGGCATCCCAGACCATAACTCCTGGTTGAGGGTCTGTGTGGTGTGCAATAGTCACAGCAGGATCAGCACGCACACTGGGCGTCTCCAGACACGTCTTCGAATATCATCAAGACACAGTTTGAAGTGGGAATCATTGCTAAACACTTTACGTGCCCAGTCAGCATCATTCATCACGAGACACTGTAATTTCGCTCAGAAGTGTGCTGGCGTGAGTGGCAGGCGGTCGGTACGAGCGAAAATTTCACTCTATCAACCGTTTGTGAATGATCATGGTGGACACACTTGTGCGGGTCGCACGTCTGATGGTTGATAAGGATGAATCAGGCGCTGTGACAACTGATCTGACAATCACTCTGTCCTCCCGATCTGCTGTGGCTCTTGGTCGACCGCTACCATCATGACCCTGAAATCCGCCATTGTCCACTCATTCTTGCCAGCATCTTCTAATCACCTCATCACTTCGACTAATATGACGAGAGATTCTCCGATTCGCCCAACCTGTCTCGTTAAATCCAATGATACGACCTCTTTCAAACTGACAGTTGCTCGTAAAGAGCTCGAATCCTACGGTGAGGCATTTTTTCAGTCGTTGAAAGGAATCCTAAATCCCAATGCAACAGAAAATTTGACCATCAGATTGAGAATCGCTTCTTATGTACACCTGCTGAGTGCGCAGTTCCGAAGCGCTGTAGCTTCTTTAATTCATTCCTTGGACACCAAATTTTAATCATTTGCATGTTAGGTTCAAATATTTTTGCACGATTTCGTACAATCAGACAACTGCTTCTTGGTGCGTCGTTTTTTTTTTTTTTTTTTTTTTTTTTTTTTTTTTTTTTTTTGCTGTAGAGTGTATTATTCGTAAAAGCAACAGGTGCCAATAATAAAATTTACTGCAAATTTTTAGCTACAACCTAAGATAGTTAAAAACTTTAGATTTGAGGCCAAAAATTAATTAAAATTTGTATTATGTTTACTTAACTATTGTTTGATACAAAAAATGAGCTCACCGCTTCTCTATTATTTTCATTAATATATGAGATAAGGTGAAATTTATACATTTTTGAAAATAATGATAAGTATATGATTTATTAAAATAAACTTTTATGTAAAATTTTACTTTAAAGAATGTTTTTTTTATATATAAGATTCACAGTCTATGAATTTTGATAATGAATAAAATGTAATTGATGTAGACAAGTAAATATTTATAAAAAGCAAACTGTGCGTGCTTGTAAGATGGGGAGTTTTGAACACAAGTATTTCTTGTACATTTCAAGCTTTTTACTGTTTGAAAAATCACCTTTAATTGTAAGGTTTCTGAAATTTATAACCCAGCCTTTTTTATTGCTTTCTATAACGAAAAAGAAATTAGTATGGTTAAATAGGGGAGATACTAAAACTGTTTCTGGAATAAAAATACAAAGGTATGGCCGTGTTTATAGCCCTAGACAAGTTTTTACCACCACACCAAATTTCCGGTTAATGTGGATATTAATCATAATTATCGCGGTTACAAGAGCTTGGGTTCAGATAATTCAAGCTGTAACGATAAAGAACTCACCTTGGTTTTCTTATCTTTGACACTTTAAACAGGATAAAAAAATTCCTCTCGAATTTTATCTCGTTAAGTCTTATCTTCGAGTCACCTAAGGTAAATGTTTCAAGCCTTCTTTTAATGTTATTCTCTTAATAGATTAGTAATTTGAGTTTATATCGAAGAAGATTTAATTAGCCGAAGTTCCAAAAAATGTTGCATCTTCCTTCATCAGATAATAGAAATTTTTGGATACTCGAAATGCTTTAAATGAATATCATGCTTTTCTCATACCCCACAAATCGATATCTTGTCTTTAAAATCAAACAGAATCACTTTCTAAAGCATTACTTAAGAGTTGTAAATAGTAAGACAATTATTAACAACAATACTGTTTGATTAGTAATTTCTCTTTTAAGAGAGAGAGAAAGTACTTGATGGCTGCAGTAACTTAGTGATCATGTTCACGAACTTAAGGTCAGCGTTTTTTTTGGAGTCAAAAGTTCGAGTCCTGATGCCTCTAAAGAACCACTATGCAGTGAGGTTGATCCCTGTTAAACCAGTCGAGGCTCTAAATTCTAACAAGGCATGGTGTGGAAGTTTGGAGAGTGGGGTACCAGGTCAAGTGTCTTTTCATTGCTTGACCGTGGTTCAAAGCTACGAAATCCGTCACCATTAGCAATCGTGTTGCTTCCAAATGCGACGTTAATAAGCAACCTATCGTTGCAAAGGAATAAGAGCATTAGTGAGGGAATATTCATAATAAGCAATAGAAGAATTCTGAAATTTCAATATTTGTGTTTAGTAATATTTCTAACTATAAATTTTATTTTAAAAATTAACTTCAATTGATTATTGGTTATTCAGAAAAAAATATTTAAGAATGTACTCAAATATCTTGTTTATGTGTGTGTGGAATGTTTCAATTTTTAAAACGACCCAAATTAGAAATAATGAATTAGATTCAAAGTAATCCATTAATGTTTTTTCCTTCATTAACCAAAAAGGCATTGAAATAAAACTCAAAAGCATAATTTTAAAGAAAAAATTATTGCAAGTAGCCAAACCATGCATAAATTTATATTCTTGCCGTTAATACTGATATTACGTTATTTTTAGCATCTTTTGTATATATAATAGATTTCTTTACACACACACACACACACACACACACACACACACACACACACACACACACACACACACACACACACACACACACACACACACACACACACACACACACACACACGTGTGTGTTGTGTGTATGTACATGAAAGCTAAGTCTTTTACAAAAATATCTTAGAATGAAAAGACTTGCAACTTTGAAATCGATAATGTGAATAAAAATGTCCGCACTATCCATAATACAGAAAAATATCTGAAGTAACAGAAAAGTTCTGTTTTAAAGTAATTTATACTTTCGTATTGTCTCTTTTCTCTTCTTCTCTGATAGTGCTATCGCATTTTTCAAACAGTATAGTGTACGAAGGAGTATCATAAAGTCTTAATTAGTTCTAAGAAATAACCGAGATAGAAACTTAATAATTTTTATTTATTATTCTTAAGACTTCTCTTCATAGTCACCAGCTAGAGTTATGTCTTTTTTTTCTCTGAGTTTTTTGACTGAGGACTGTCATTGTGGAACTAAGCAGATTGATCCTATCTTCTCCATATTGTACGTTATTTAATTTACGGCTTCCTAAAAACCAGCAAATATCTTCATTAATAGCTATTATTTACAACATTATGTATATAAGAATTAATTAATATGCACAGTAAAATTTATTCAGATATATCGATTATTTCTAAGTAACAATTAAACTTTTTCTATATCCCCTCGTAAATACTGTATAGTTGAAAAAAAAATTTAAAGGAGACTTTAAATCCCTTTTCTTCTCACATGATAGATTTAGTGCAAAAGAAAAAATATTGAGTGGAATATATGAAGCAGCAACCGACTAACTTTCCTCCGACATCATAATTTAATCGAAACTCAAAAGTATAAGGAATTTTGCCAAAATTCCATTGCGGAAGTCTAATGTAATAATAATTCTACTATATATAAACCTTTTTAAAACCAAACACTAATTCCTAACATATAAATATAAGTTTTCTCCTTTATCCAAAAAAAAAAAAATATTATTTAAAGTTAAATATTTCAGATAGTAAAAAAAAAAAAAAAAAGAGGATTATCCCAACTCCGAAATTCCTGATTAACTTTTTGAATATATTCAACAGATTTCGAAAGAGCAGTGTACAATTTATTTAATTGTATCTGTAAGAGGAATAAGTTGAGTGGATAGAGAACAGCTTTAGTTTCCCTTATTAATATATAATCGAGCAAAAGCATTTCAACAATAGAACGGTACCTGATTCTAAGTTTTTTTATACAGGTTTCAGTCCAAATCAATAAAATAAGCGCTTCTGAGCCTAATTATTCCTGACACCATCATTATCCAAATATTTTGCAAAAAAATAACCAATAATGTATAAAAAAGAACCATTGGAGACTCTTGTCGCAACTCGACAGGCACATTCCATCAATAACATATTCAGCGGAATAGCGAGCATACACTGGGGACGTTATTTCCTAGTAGCAAATTAGATAATGACTTCCTTTGCTTTTCATGCTTCGATTCTCTAATTAATGCTTTATTTTCCGTAATTTAATTGCTTCCGTCAGTGGGTTGGGACAGTATTAAAGACTCTCCAACCACTCTAAGCTAGTGCTTTTATTTCGATTGATTAGCTCTAATTTGGATGTTAACTTTGATTGGAAACAGGTGGAATGCTGGATGTTTTGGATTGCATTCAACTGCAAGTCAGAATGGTATCTGTTTCATAACAGAACAGTTAACTAAAATTAAGGATCCCGTTTGTTATTTCCATTCTTTCGGGGACTGGTCTGTTTGATTTATTTATCTCACCAGAGAAATATTATTTTATGTTCAGCTAATGAAACTCTAAGCTTCAGAATTTGGCACTTTATCAAAATGAATATATCGAGTCTTGCATCGATTTCATATTGATTTCTGCATAAGTTTCAGTTTTTGTAGTTAGTTCTTTCAATACATCAGCTGATTATTTTTCAATACGCACATTTTAGATCAACGTAATTTATCATCATAAGACATAGAGTAAAATATTATTGCCCAGAACAAAGCTTGGTTAATCAATAAACGATACTTTTTAAGTCTATTTGTAAGGTTAATGGAAGAGATAGAATTCAACCAAAAAAAATTGCAAGAAATCAATTCTGAAATTATCTATCGACTTTTAGGTTTCTCCATAAATTACTCAACAGTTTTTTGAATAAAAATCTACGATTTAATAAATTACTGAGCATTAAATAAAGAGAACAAAGGTGGTTAGTAAAACTTTTTATTCATGTCAAAACTGGCACTGCTTTCTTGTTCTACAGTAATTTATTCCTGTGGGTTATCTTTTTCTACTTTCCGGAAATGAGATACTGTAAGCGACAAATTTCTCCGTTGACTTTGACTGATAAATAGAGCCACGAGAAATACTTTTTTCTTCTTCACAAAGCTTGATGAAACTAAATAATTTAATTTGATATATGAAATGAAAGGAATCTTATCTTACCCAGGCTTTTAGGGTGAATCGTTTTGTTTGCAAGCTGTTGGCACACAGCAGGGAAAAAACCACACAAAAACTTGATTCGTCTCTACGTAGCTGGCAGTCTTCCAAGCTGAAAGTGTATTTCGGAAGTTTAAAAGAAACATTTATAGATTTAATGGCTGATGATTTTGAAATGGCCCATAACAAAAGGACATTGCTTATGTCCCCTACCATAAACTCAGTGGGAAATAGAATAGGAAAAAAAAGAGGCATTTCTCTTTTTAAAAAAATTCTTTTAGGAAGATTTGCTTGATGTTTATAGAGTAGCTCTAGCATTACACAAAATTAGATTTGATTTGATGAACACAGATAAGGTTTGTTGATTTCGTGAAATTTTTTACTTTTTTTAGATCATAAAGCTTCTTTAATTATATTAATTATAACGAGGGTAAGTAGTTATTCATGTAAAATAACATTTTTTTTCCGCTTACGGTAAACAAATCTTGAAATTCAAAAGGAAATGGAAAAGTGAATAACATTCAACAACAATAAAAAATGCATGTTACATGTAACTTTATTTTTAAGTCCTGTATTTAAAGTAATAAGTAATTTCTTAAGTCCTTCAGGGACTAAACTATTTCTTAAATTAAATATAGCAATATAGGGTGTGATAACGTACCTTATTTAAATTGCTTAATGTAGCATATTTTATAGAATATTTTCCCTTAAATTAAAAATTGTTTACTAATTACCTCAATATTTGTCTTATGGAGAAGTTAATTCTCATTTAAATTAGAAAAAAGGGAAACAATTAAAACACAATGATATAGGATACGGTAAAGTACCTAACTAGTTTATTTTAATTTGGCTTCTCTTTCCATTAAATTAAAAATTATTTACTTCTTACCTTAATATCCATCTAATGGAAAAAGTTATAATTCTTTTTAAACGTGAGAATAAAGGGAGTTCATGACACAATACGTATAAATATTTAAAAATGATTTGTATTTGCATCAACATATGGTTGTAGTAGAATATCAATATATGGTTGTATGTATGTGGGACAACTCACCATATATGACCATTTAAATGTTTTCACATAAGTTTGAGAACTTTCAATTTAGAAGGGAATTTTGTTTCCCTATTAATTTAGTTTCTTTTCAATTTAATCTTCCTTTTAAAATTTATAAAATTAAAAAATTTTCAATCAATTCCTTCTGTTTATTAAGCAACTCTGATCTTTTTGAAAAGCATTGAATGAATTATAAATATAACACTCATAATTTTTCAGAAACTATAATACACGAAAGATTTATATGATTATGATATGGGATGTTATTATTTATTGATGTCACTTTAAGAAGCAAAACAAGGGTTGTTTACGACAGACCTCATAATTTTGAATTTCGGTAAAGTGACGAAAGCCAAGTGGCATTAGGACTCGAAATCATGACTCGACGAAAACAGAGCCGGCCATGAGTCCCCATAAGGATACGTATTCTTAAGGATATAGAATAAAGTAAGTTACACGTCTTGGACCTCCTGATTACGAAAAATAGCCCAACTTAGATTCATTTGTGAATAAAGAGAATGTTTAGGAGAGTAATTAATTTCAACTAGTAGTTCTAGAATGAACAAAAGGTAATTCAATCCAGTTGTTTCGGTTGCGTAGTACATTGCCTAATTAAGTTTTACATTTAGTGAAAATGTTTTTCTTCCTTGATAAGTTATTTATCATTAGCTTATATAATTGTTCTGAATGTTTCTGAGATTTTCTTATGAATTAATTTAACAAAGGTACGAATCTTGGAAGTCATCAAAATTTAGAGTAAGAAACAAAGACAAGTTAAATCTCAGGATTAAAATAGTTGGCTTTACGATATTGAGGGATAAAGATGGCTTTCACATTTTTGATATTTTATTTTGCTATTTATCAAAATAACCGAATTCCTTTCCCTTTTCTTCATTTCTTGAAAAATCAAAATCATTTTATTATCTTGAGCATTTTTATTTTAGGTAAAAGAAAAGGATAACTAGATTTATTTGGATGTCGTCTGTGATAAAATATAAGGTGCTATAAATGTGATTATTACTCTGAGACGCATACATTTTATAACGCAATTGGGACTATCTCTCCTGCAACAATGTTGCAAAAATATTTTTAGATGTTTAGAAGAGAGAGATATACATAAAAGAATAAGAATTATATAGTTAGAAATTGCTCCTTTTTTACCCAAGTTGTATGAGTTATTAAGAGCCATGTCATCTTATTTTTTGATTCATAAATAAAAATTAACTTTTTTATGTAAAATACAGAGAATGTTGTGAATATTTAAGTAACCTTTGCGTATTATGACTATAATTTTCTTCTGATTATTTTGAGAAAAAACGAATCTTATTCATTTTTATTATCCTTTTTTTCTGATCTGAAGAAGGAATTAATGAAAATTAAGTTTTTTTTATGACCACTTTTTTTTCATTCACCTGCAATAATTTGTCAAAAAAAAAAAAGAATAATTTCCGTTCCAGTTATCTTCTGACATCGTTAAAAAATAAAAATATACAATTTTTTTTTAGTTTGACGTGTTAAATTATTTATTGAAGCATACGAAGATTGCGAAAATTTTAATTTTTTTCGCAAATTTGGTAATCTACAAAACTTAAAGGAAATAAAAGAACATAATTCTGTTTCTTGATGGAGTTATTTATAAAGCTTTGTTTGAATGTATACGGTTTATTATTTTTTCTCTTAGAATTTTCCCGATTATAAAATTCTAGGCCACATATTTTCGACCTATATTAACGTTCATGAAGTTTTGAGTTTTTTTCGATGATGGTTTGTATTTTCTTCTTCCATTATCCTTATGGAGCATGCGTGGAAAACGTTTGACTATCATCTGAATATTTCATCCGTAAATTAATGGTAATAATTAGCAGAAATATTGTTAATTTTAATTTAGGTTTCTCAGTAATAATCTTTTGTTATTTTTAAATAAATTTATGTATGAAATGAATTGATTTTTTCCGACTTTCCGGACTTTTTTTTCGAAAATTTTATTTATGAGAATGAATTATTGACGAACAATTTGAAACTGCAAGTAAAACAGCTACAAGCTATTGTTACATCTAGATGAAGAAAGCTTTGCAATTATATTTCATTGAGGTTACACTGAATGTTAATGTTGTATGTGTGTTAATATAATTTTCGTACACCGCAGTATACATATCAGAAAGCTGGTTTTCTGCTTACGTGACAAAACGGACAGGTTATAACATTTTACCTATGTGATTCCAAAACGAAAAGCAGGAAAAAGGGTAGAGAATTTATTTTTATTAAGGCTGCCAGAAAGTTTCTGGAATTGGCAGGTCTCTGACATCGACGTGACTTGTCATTTCATGAGAGAAACTATAAATAATAGATATGGTACTTAAGTCTTCCTTTTATGCTGTCAATTATTTTGTATAGTTAGAATTAGGAGTCTTGATAAAAGTCTCTATGGAGGTAGCCATTTCTGTGTAAGCAAGAAATAACACTATTAGCTCTTATTCTATGTGTCACATATATTATTTCAATTTTTTGAAAGTAAAAATGAATTGAATTATATCTGAAGTATAAAAACATGAAAAATCTTTTTCAATTTTGAAACATCAGTTGTTTTTCTTCATCACACAAAATTAATTAACCTGAGAATTATTATTTTCCTGACTTTAGAGACAAATGCAAACAATTTCGATTGTTAGAATGATTGATAATTCACTTATTTTTATCCACCCTAGGGATAAACAATAATAACAATAGGGGCTATTGTCTTAGTTCGATCACTTTTGGCGTACCAGATCATTTTTCAATTTTGTAACTTTGATTCAATGTTACATATAATTATATTTATCTTAAATGTATCCAATTTAATAATTTATTGTTTCTTTTAATTTTAATGTCGGAAAAGTTTACTATCGCCCATTTCTCGATATTTCATCTTTTACTTTAATTCTTATATTTGATTGAGTAATTTAATAATGCTTATAAGAAAAACACGCCCTCGGGGGCTAAATCTGTTCTTGGCAAAACTTTGTATAGAATTTTTATTTTTATTTTTATTTATTTCGTAATTTTAATATGAATTAGTCATAAATGATATGGAAGAAAGAATTTCATTCTAATTCAATATGTATTTCGAGATCTGAAATAAGTATTTTTATGTCATCCTACCCTATAAAAACGTAATTATAATCTTAAGCTTTTATAAATCTTTTAAAATTGAATAATTCAAATAATTCATTCTCACATTAGGAGCTTTTCCAATGCTCTGAGTTAATATTTTGCATGATTTTATAGAGTAAACATTTGAAAGATAAATTCTATAAGCCTCTCAGTGTTTTTTTCTTATCTTAGGAACGAAAAATAATATTTATTCTATATCCCATTTTTTCTATAATTTAATTTACATCTTGTTGTAATGTAAAGAGATTATAAAATATGCTTTTCTAGTATATGAATTTCTAGCGATGATACCGTTCAATGAAATTTTGAAAACGGTTATTTTTTAAGGAATACACGAATGAATGAAGAGAAAAACAACAGTTGAAATCTCACAGTCATTGTCACAGTGATAAAAATTTAGAAATTTCGAATGACATCACCAACTTTTTATTAGTATCAGGCTGCTGATACAATTCGAAAACATTTACGGGTTTCTTAATGTAAAGATCGCAATCATCCACTATAAAAGTAGATGTTGTTGCTATAGAAAATTTTCAAAACTTTATCGCTAAATTGTAAGAGTTGAACTGTTGTTTTGAATCTTAAAAATGAATCTAAATTTTTATTCCATTTTCTTGAGCTGTATGATCGGTTGGGATTCATAATCGTCAAACATTTTCCATAATCATTTTGTGTTCATTTACGCTTTTTGTTACAAATGAATATTTTACATTGCTACATAAGTACAAAATATTTAAACCTTTTACTAATTTATAGAGTTTTTTAATAACTACCTTTCTCAAACTTAATAAACTAAGATTTTATAAGTCGTTGTTAAATATTTTCTTATCAATCTCTCAACGGGAAATGAAATCGATATACTATATCACAGGTGAGCGAGTATTCGGTGGAGTTTGATCTGGTAGCTCATTGAAGTTTGGACAGGTACATATTAAATGAATTTATCACCATTTCATTCAAATCGAAAAAATAAGGTACGATTCTCCATTCATTGTATATTGTTGTAATCAAAGAAATAATAGAAATATAAAGTAATATGATAATTTATCACAATATTAGAATCGTTTAGCACCCAAACATGCCTATCTGTTATTAGAAAATACTTGAATCTTGTTTTTTTTTCCTTTTGGAATGGAATTTTTGATCTCACTTTTACCCGGGACGAATGAGAATATACCCACTACTTTCGATAAAAAAAAAGTAATTCAGACCTTTGGTGCTGTTTTTTGAAAGGCAGATTCTGAAAGATCTAACGTTAAAATGATATGACTTATGTTCGAAATAAATATCTTGAATGATGACATTCACCTAAAAATGAATCGTATATTGTGATGAAAGGACGATTTAAATGTCCATAATTTTCGCCTAATTTTCCCTCCCATTATTGTAACTATTTTTCATTCTTATGTATAAGACTTAAAAAGCTTCCCGAAACTTTACTGAAAACATATTTGAAAAATACATATTTTTGCTTACACCAGTACAAATAAGTATGAAACAAACAATTTTAAAGTAAGATATACATTTTCAAAATTTATAAGATCATAGTAGTACTCAACAATTATTTATCTGATGTTATGTATCCTATTACTTTACTAATTTTTATTCAAATGTTATATCATTACCATATGTTCCATTATTACCATTACCATATTACCATATGTTGCAAATAATATTTATTGATAAAATTCAACTATTATTAAAGTAATTACGTATTGAATGCTATTTAAAAATAATTTGTCATAAATTCTTAAAGCTTCATGCATAATTAATTACTTTCAAGTAAATTGAATTTCAAATGAAGGTATTTGAAGTCAAAAGCACTGAAATTTACTCATCATACGTCAATGCATTAAAAAAGGTGATTCTTATTTTTAAATTAATTAAATGGAAAGCATTTTCTACTTCTTTTGTTAGGAACAGAATGAGTACTATTGTAAAGATTTCCATACTCATATACTAACACTTGCTCAAAAATTTATGAATCAGTAATTTTCATTAACTCTTTTTGTTAATTACCCATGAGAGCGGAGCATGTTTGAAAACTACTTGGGTGAATCAAATTTTCCGAAAAAACTTCATATATATTCTTTTTGTCTTAAATGATTCAATTACACGGTATTCAGAATCAACAAATTATGGCTACCATTTTCAGTTGGGTATGATTCATTATAACTTTGGAGAATAAGGAAAGTAGCAATTTTTCCTTCCCTTTTTCTATTTGGATACACTTCAATTAGTACTCATCAGAGAGGCTCTTTTAATAATTAAAATATCTGTTTACACTGTACGCTGTGGGCTCTCAACACCTAGTGAGGTGTCAGTTCATTAAAATTAATAAGGAAACCCGCTTTTTTTCGATATGCAAATTATGTATTACCCTCCATTTGTGAAGCTTATTTGTCTCTTAATCTTAGAAAATTTTAATTCTTGAGGTAAGATTTCACGTTCTTTTTATTTTTCGCTTTATTAACTTCTGTTTGTAATTATCTTTTAATTAGTAAAATGGGATTATAATTGCACAAGAAATGATGAGTTTATAGATGAAGTGAGATATCTTCATGGATGCATTTTTTCATATTTTATTCTTTGTTTTTTCATAGTTGAGAGGGGTTGTGTGATAATATAGAAAAATGAATCCTCTTTTTTTTGTTTTTCCTGGTTCATGAAAAAGTTTATTGATTTAAAACGTATAAGAGGTTTTATTTCTCTTTTCTTCGACTTTTCTTATTAAAGAACGGAATATATCGCTAATCTGACTTGTAGCAAAAACTAGCAATTTGAAAGAAATCTTTCGGGATAGAGTGGACTCAATTACAAAGAATTCGTTCTGAAGAGGTGTATTAAAGAATTTGTTTTTGTCTCTAAGTATATATATATATATATATATATATATATATATATATATATATATATATATATATATATATATATATATATATATATATATATATATATATATAATAAGTTCTTTATATTTTTAGATTTTATTAATTTGTCTATATTATATACATTTCTATTTTTAATGATAATATATTTATGCTAATACCTGGATTCCTAAAAAATATCAGATCATAAAACGGAAAAAAATAGGTAGTAGGCAAATTAATTGTAATATAAATAATTACATCTTTTAAAGAGATGTTAAGTTGTTTTACCAATACAGCTAAAATATTTGCTATAAAAATTTATATGCAGTATATGATAATATCAAACATGATTGGTTAATAATTCATTAAATATTAAGCTATTAATTTATTAATTATTAATTGGTATAACGATTTATTAGATGATTATTTTAATAAATTTTTCATTTTCTTAAGTATGCATTTTTCAATAAAAAAATAAAGTTAATTTATTTTCTACATAATGCATATTGATTTAAAACTTATGCAATTTAATTATAATTTTTGATTTTCTATATGTTATGAGGTTCGGGGTTTAATACCTGGTAAAACCGATTTTTTTGATATTAAGTTGCCTAAATTTTACTTTAATTTCTCATAATGTATAAACTGAAAGTTAGGATTACTTAATTTACTTTGTGTAAATAGTTCTATAATAATTATTTACTGTGAATTAATACATCACTAATTTACCAAAAGCTTCATTATCTTGTTGAATTGATTATATCTTTATGTAATTTAGTGATGTATTAATACTAATTTTATTGATAATTATATAGTTATATAATGATTATTAAATACAATTTTTAAATTTGTGTTGAACTTAAGGGTCTAAGAATTATTAAACTCACAATAGAGAAGCAGAATATTTAATTGTTTTCGAGACAGGGCGTTATTACTTTAATATTAAAACTCCAGTGTTTAAGTACTTTTGTAAACAGTTAAGCTTTAAAATCAATGCAAAAATATTCGGAGAAAGATTAAAAAAGTAATTTTTGTTGCATTTCAAGTAATTTAATTTGTTACATTACGTAACAATTACATCATAGTTAAAATTTTATAAATTATTTTTAAATTGACATCGTTTACGTAAAGAGTTACAGGTATACATTAAAATAAAATTAATTCCCACCTCAAAAATAACAACAAAATCCCTCCATCATTAACAAATGGAAGCTATTTCATGAAATTCAAAGAAACAAGAATGATTTTTAAGCGCTTATTAATTTTTAAAAAATGAAAATTTTAAAGCCATTTTAAAGAATTTACAAATAAAATTATTTTGTACATTAACATTTACTTCAGAATAAGAAGAAATAAAGAGCTTAACTTATTTCGAAGCAATGAATCAATTTTAAAAATTTATATGTTGAAGAGCTGGAATAAATCTCCCGTATGAGGTAACAATGATTGTGAAAAGCAGAATTTAAGTGTTAATTCCAAATAATGGTCTAGAAAAATATGTTTCAGAAAAAAAGTAATAACTCCGGAAAAGTTTGGACTTTTATCAACCACTCAGCGGAGTTCTTAATTCAAGACTCAGAGGCACCCTATTGATTTTTTTTCTCAAGAGAAATTACTGTTTTTGATAACAAGGGTAACGCGTCCGCGGGGTAACCTCGGGATCTTTTTCTATTTTCTACCCTTCTTGTCAATTAGTTTTTCCTTTTCTTCCATTTCTTTTTCCCTCTAGAACACAGATACACGTTTGATGCAGCATAATCAGATTGGACTCTTGCGCCATTAAACTCCACTATCACTCATTCACACGTGTCGTCCTCGTCACTTGATCGTGGATCAAAATTACGAGATCCGTCATGAATAGACCTCGTGTTGTTTATAAGTGTGACAGCAGTCTCGCTTTCTGACATCAATATTTTCATTATAAAAGTCATTAAAACGGCTTGGCAGGGATCGTGAATCTCCAAGCCAACGGCAAAGTTTACTGGGTGAAGTTTGTTACTAAAGCATATTCTAATGTTCCAACGCAAAGAGCGGATGTCAAATTGACCAGTTTTTGCATTGAATATACTCGCTTTACCCATTAGCACCTTTTATTTGAAGATAGTCAGAGTACTCCCGAATGTCTTAACTCTCATGTCCCATATATTAATGTTTATCACATTTCCTCCTCCTCCTCACCACTTTTTTTTTTAAAAAATTTCTGTTTTAAACTCGTAGCCGCGGTAGTCTAGTGATCATGGTTGAGGATTTGTGGCCGGAAATTTTCATGGAGTCGTGGTTTCAAGCCTTGATGTCACTAAAGACCCATCGTGAAGCTGGGACTGATGCACGTTAAATATGTTGAGGCTCAAAGTCCTCCCGTTGGTATGATGTGGAAGTTAGTAGAGGGAGTTGTCCTCTCAGGTGGTGTCCTCGTCATTTGACAGACTTTAAAAATTACGAAGGGCGTCGCCAACAGCCCTTGTTTTGCTTCTAGTGCAACGTTAATAAATCCAAACTTGTTTTAAACTTATCTAACTTGGAGGGGAAATCCCCACGGTAGCTTATTTGCATTTTAAAGAAAATAAGCTTTATACACCCAAATTATGATTTTATCTATTTTAAAACCTTTGTTTGGGTCATTTATTGTATTTTTATCATATCATCTCTATGTGGTTAAAATTAAAAAGAAATTATAACATTTTCAACAAATGTTTGGCACAGTTTAGCTAGATTTGGCTTTCTTTTGCCATAAACAGACAATTATTCAATTATTCTCTATAAATGTGACGTTAATAATTAATCAACCAATAGAACGAAATATTGAGACACTTTAAACTTATGGAATTATGTAGAATAAAAAAGACTAGATTATAGAGTGAATGATTGAACCTTTGAGGAGAATTTTAAAATTTAAGGCAATTCTGAAATGAATAATTTACTTAGTTGAATTTTTTTTTATCTTTAATAAGGTAAAAAGTTATAGGTTTGATTCCTAATGAAAGCAATTTTGTTTTTACGATTAAGTTATCTAAAAATATTCTCAGTTAATGATAAAAAAAAATTAAAGCTGTTCTAATCTATTAATTTAATTTAAAATGAATATAATCCCTCATAATAATTATTCATACCAATTTTTAATTTGGTGAACGTGAACACTTTAACAATATTTCAAATCAAATTGAAGTTTCATATAGGATTTCGAATAAAGATCAACTAGAATTACTGATAAATTTATTGCAACAGCATCCTGCTTAACAGAGGATTAGATCCGATGCGTTATATATTAACCAAACAGACATGAATATTCGTATTATTTTGCATAAAGAAGTAACTTTGAACGAGAAGACACTTTAAACCTATGGAATTATATACATCAGCAAATGTACTGGGCTGATGGTTTGGTGAATTGAACGTTTGAGGAGGATCTGGAAATTTACGAAGTTCTGATACGAATAAGTTATTTAGTTGGATTTATAGTAACGAGAAGAGAAGTGGAGATTGGAGAGGTTAATCCCTTTAAAGTGGTGAGAGAAATCTGACTGATGACACTTGAAAGGCGCGAAGCACTGAGTAACGTGTTTGGAAATTAGACAAGGGTATAAAATTCACGGGAATCAAATTATACATCCTACTAGCTTTAGATTCTGCATTTCAAGACAGTGAGATATTCACTTTGTTTGAAACTGGATTTTGTATTTATACTTAAAGTCATGAGATAGGGAATAATCGTCACTTGGGCGACACTGAAAAATTGGTTTTGTTACAAAAGTTTATGATACGTTTAAATGATTTTTTCTAGTCTAGAATAACTTACTTTGAGCTTTTGTAAACATCAAAACTATTCTATGTATGATTCAAATGTTTCATCAAAGGCTTTATTGAAATAAGAGATTAATAACAAAATATTCCTGATGAACGTGTGTAATTATTTTGCGAATTGATTGATTATTTATTAACGTGACTTAAAAGCACCACGAGGGCTGTGATGACTGGCTTTTATTATTTAATACAACGGTCATTGTTTTTTTTCCAATTAAATAGTCAATAATCACTGAGCTTCAGTTGAAGATACTTTATTCATCAATAAGTATAGTTAAGAGACCGCTCTCTTTCTCTCGCGCGAATTACAATTAACTCAACAATCCTAAATTATGAGTTAAATATGAAATCTTAGTTTAACAAAACCTTCGTTCTGATTTCAACAAATTCACACAAACAGCTCATTTTTATTTTAATGCATTAAAACTAGAGATTCTTTTTCCCATGGCAAAAGATTTAAACTAAAAAACAAAAAAATAAAACTGATCTTATATGTATGCACTTAGAGTATATTATTTGTACAGAAGGCGAATATTTGAAATATTCAAAACAGATATGCAATTGCTCGATTATCCTGCTTAAGTTATATCCATTTATCCAGCATTTTTTTTGGTTATTAATACTTAGAAAAACTCAGGGGACTGAGAAGTATATATGCATTCATCCAATATCCACCGACAATCAAATATAAACAATTACCTGAATAAAGACAGATGTCAAAATAGATTCTTAAAGTCATTAATATCACAAAAATGATCTTTTCGGTTGAGATAATCCACATTTTATTAAATCGTAAGCATATCTGTGGCAAATATAAGCACACCTAAATTCTATAAAGACAGAAAAAAACCCGTCATCTCTCTGATGTAAACAAAAATGGAATAACATTTACTGTTGCAACAACATAGCGAATAAAATTTAGCACGTAATAAAGCTTCAGTCCGTAAAACTAATTAAGTTGTTTCAATCCAAATTATAATCAGCAAATCGTTATATTCTATGTCCCCTTCATTTCCCTTTGATTCTATTTCATTTACATATCATTATCTCTAATTAAATTCTCTTCACTTCAATATTTATCTAATTTAACTAATCACATTTCATTTTGATTGAGAAGAAGTTGTAATTTTATGCAATTCACACACAAAAATTATTATAAGTTTCCCTTAAGTAGTTGGCGAAGAGAAAATCTCGAATGGCCCAACGTCACAGGGCTATTGCAAACGAATATCGTAATTTTGAACCTTGGTCAAGCGTCAAGGACGACATCTGAGCTGTGTGACACTCCTTTTCCAAACTTCCACGCCACGCCAAAGGGAGCCTCAACAGGTATATATAGATGCCCAGTTACAAGGCGGGTATTTAGTAGCAAGAACTCGAACGCATGATTCCACGGAAACAACACTAGCAGCGAGTTTGAGACCTTGACCATCAGGTTACTGAGGCCCCAATTATTTTGTGAAGCTCACCCTAATTTTGGTTGATTTATTTAGTTTATTTTTATTCCGTTCAATCAATTCTATTTTTTAGGGAGCTCTTATTCAAATTTTGCAGTTGTTAATACTAATTTGCTAAGAACGAAAGCTGGCTACATTTTTAAATTTTGAATATTTTAGTTGCAGTTGGGAGAAAAGATTATTTTCACTACTCACACACACATCCCATTGTAAAAACAACACAAAACACAATTTTAGCTAATACGAATTTAACTTGAAATTTATTGAATCTTGTTTTAGGTTAATTTTCTAGTTTACGGATTAATTTAATTGAGATTTGTCTTTTTATTTTCCCGTTTCTTTTAAATTAAATATTTTGTTTATCTCTCAACGAATCACTTTTTTTTGCTATACCTCTCAGGCTGAGAGATTTTTAAAATTAATTAGTCAGATAAAAGTAATTTCTTATTTTTTATTCTGTCTAGCGGGAATGTCTGGTTTCTCGAACACTCTAAATGTGTGAGTTAAGTTAATTAAATTAAGGCCAAACCTTAAAAAAAAAACTTATTCAACTAGTGATCAAGTAATATGAGTGATAGTATCTATCTATCTCTCACATAGGTTACAATAAGGGATAGTATTTTGGGGATAATAGCCTTTGTTGCTCTACATCCCATAACACCAATCAACCAAAGGGATAGTATTTTTTTAGTATTTATTCTAACATTACTTATTTAAAATATCTTTAGATTCCTATTTATTCTATATTTTATTACAACAGAATTTGAAAGAACTTTAAGATAAAAATGAAATGTAAGTACAGAATTAAAAACCTTTGCAATTGTCATTATTTAGGTACTTAAAAAGAAACTTTGTGTTCCCTGGAAAAGGTATAAATAAAATTTATGCATCACTGGCATGGATATTAAAACTTTTCCTATCTTTGCTTAAAACTTATTGCAAATTTAAGTGTTTAAATTTTAGTTCAAATATTTTTAATCATAAGAATTTAATTGGTGAAAAAGATTAAAAAACTTATAGAGTTCAAAGTAGATCGGTTAGTTTTAGATTTATGAGATAAAATATGATATTTTGTATAAATATTCTTAACGAGTTCTCTTAAATCGTAATTTACTTATCTTTTAAAATGAGATTTTTAAGCAAAAGTTTTGTTAATAGTCTTCTTAAATGAATAAATAAACGTAGAAAAAAAATAGAATATGAATGTATATATAGATTGAGATGAAGCTTTATCAGAAAGAAAATGAAAATAATGAAATTAAAAGCATAACAAAATGAAATATTTAGTTTTCCTTTAAAAACTTTATTTATCAATGATCCTACACGAAATTGAGCTTTAAATATTTCTTAGTTCTTCTATTCAAAAATTAATTGATAAAATTGTTTAAAATTTAATATGTAAAATATCAAAGAAATTCTTTTCGAATCTAGTATAAGAAAAAAAAGATTATAACTTTCATAAGATGGTTTTTCAACTATGTCATGTTTTCATAATACCCACATGAGGAACAAAAAAGAGCCTTTGTTCTTAGTGTTGAAAATGTTTTCAACTTCAATCTACTCTATATTCAAGCGAATCAAAATACGAATAAGTAAAATTAGCAAATTAAATTATAATTACTACTTATGTTATTAACATCAATCATTTACGTATCTTTTATACTTAATGAGGCACACACGGGTCTATCCTTCGTAAAGTATAATTTATCACAGCATAAAGCCGTAAAATCGATGATTTATAGCAAATATTAAAATTTCGAGATTTTTTTCTGTCATCACATTTTTTATTATGCTATGTTATGTATGCTTTTAACATACATGCTTTTAGTTAAATAAAGGAACCACTTTTCTTAACAAATAATTTTTGCTTAATATTTCTTGCCATTTATTACAAAATTAAAATGTATTTTAATTTTAATTAATGATAACACTCTTCGAGTTTTGACATAAATATTGATATAATTACAAATTTAACAATATTGTTTGTAACTGTAAGTTTGTAACTGTGATAATTTTCTTTTTTTAGGCAAGTTTATTTCATTCAAATTTATTTCAAAAGATAGTGGTTTATATATGGTTATTTTATACCAAACTCTAAATATCCTCTACTGTCTTGAGAAATGATTACTTATTTTAAACTAAATAACATGAGAAGCCATGACAACTAATTGTAAAAAAATCTGAATGTCTATACAGAATGTTACTGTTTGACACGATCTTTAAATATGATTATTAAGCTATCTGCTAAGACATTAGATATCTGTTTTAAATGAACTTAATATTTATTGCTTATTATTAGAAGTCAGAGATCTATATAAAAATAACACTAAAACTATGTTTGATTACTTTATGTTCACAAAAAATATGATTCACTTTAAATTTCTCCAAAAAATTAAAAAAAAATCTATATAAATAGTTAGGTTACATTTCTTTTAACTCTTATTTTTACAATATGTCAAATTTGATACAAACCGAAATATTTTATTCAAATTTCTGAGAAACAAGAAAATTGAAATATTTTGCCCTGTATATATTTAACTGTACATTGTCATTACAAATTCTAATTCACAACACATCCGTTGGAAATAACAAAAAAAATCTGTTTGAAACAAAATTGCAAATGGACGTGTCGGGACTTTTAGAAGTGAATATTTTAAGACTAGAAAGCTCTGAAAATGGAAAAATTGTTACGTATAGTTCTTTTCTTAAAGTGAAATATTTTATTGCTAAATGCCATCAGAATGAATACTTTATATTTTGATATTCACAATAAATGTTGAAGGATAAAACTTTGTTTTTATGCCAAAGAAAAAAGAAGTTTTAAATAAAAGAATAGCCAAAAAGCTATTTTATACACTTTGAAAGTAATTAAATAAAAAAAAAAAAAGAGTTAAATGTATCAAAATAAATGAAATGTTTGAGTTTCTATTGTCAGTTATTTACTTTCACAAATTTCCCGTCCTTTTAAATTAAAACATTGGTAAGATAGAAAAAAGGACTTAAATACCTTTGAAATTTTTAAATTAAATATGCTTAAAATTATTCAGGATTTTATTTACATTTAAGTTGATTGTGAATAGATGTTTGATAAGTGTATATGTACTTCTCAGTCTCCTGAGTTTTTCTAAGTATTAATAACGAAAAAAATGCTGAATAAATGGATATCACTTAAGCAGGCGAATCACGAAATTGCATATGTGTTTTGAATTTCAAATATTCGTCTACTGTGCATACCCCAAGTGCATACTGGAAATATATGATCAGTTTTAAACTTTTATTTTTAGTTTAAAGGTTTTTGCCATAGGAAAATGAAACATGTAACTTAGTAGTGTGTAATTTTTGATTGTTCTGCATTTTGTAATTTACGTAATAAATAGACTGAAATTTATATACATAAATATGTGCATGAATATATAAGGAAAAATTGTAAAAACGGATATTTTTCATCTAGTTTAAATGGCCATGATAGCTTAGTGGTCATGGTCATGATCTCGCGGCCTGCTTTGGGCTCGTCAAGTCATGAGTTCGAGCTCTTATACCACTAAAGTCCCACCGTGTAGCAGGGCTGATGCACATTAAATCTGGTCAAGTCCTCTCGCTGGCGTAGTGTGGAAATTTGGAGAAGTAAGTTCTAGCCCTAGTCACTAGACGGTTGCCAATAGCCCTCGTGAATGCTTTTTGTAATGTACTCTTTAGCCATTTATTTGTTTTATTTCTGAAAAAAATTCTACTGTTAATTTTTTTTATTCCTGTCCTATTTTTTATTCCTGTCCACTTCCTACTCTGTAAACACATTGTAAGTTTTTATTTACTTTTGAATTTCGAAATTATGTAATATCTTATGTTGTTTGTTCCAAAATGCACTGTTATATCTTACCCGCTTTTGTTGAAAAATTTTCTTTACAATAAATGTTATCAAAGAAAAATTTTCTACAAAAAAGGATAAAATAAAACAGTACATTTTGGAACAGATAGCATAAGATATGTTGTGTTTAAAACATTCTAGGATTAAACTTCTTAACTTTTAGTTAAAATACCTTTTATGTAACTTGATTAAAATGTTTTGAATACCAGACATTTATGTAACAATTGTGAAATTTTATGAATTTCCTTATGTATAATATGTTTATGCATATTTGGTTGGAAAGAAAAATATGTGAAGAATGATAAAAAGCGATAGATGAATAGTGTAACACCAGATATTCTTCCCATTCATATCAAATATCAGCTGGTATAATACAAAACAAAATTCTCCGGCAACCATTAGTATGCTATTTGATGTTAGCAACTTTTCCTTTTTTTATTTACTACTACAGTGTTTTCTCTTTTACGGAATAGAAGTCTAACAGTTTTTATGAAGGACTATAAGCTGCCTTCCTGAAACTTATCCTAACTAGACTTTCCCTTTACCTATAATCATTATCTTTTGCTATAAACAAAGTTGATTCTTTTGAAAACAAATCTTAAGGTTTTGCATTAGAGCAGTGAAAAAAATTAAATTACTTGTTATCTGTTTGCAGTATCTTAAAAAATACATTTGTAATAACATTATGCCCACTAGTTAATAAAGTGAGTATGTGATTTTATAATTCACAGTTGCATAAAATAAAATATTTCATGAAAACCTCAGAAGAAGTAAAAAGATAATGAAGGTGGGGGAGTCAGAAGAAAAAAAACAGTTAATATGGAAATTTTAAAGCAAAATTAGAATTTCTAAGCGTTTTCAATAATGCTCTCATATTTAAGACATATTTTTTTGTGCTACTCAATTTACTGAAACAAGTGAATATTTAACTGATTAATTAAAAGAACTCTCAACAATTAAATCACCCAAGAAAATTCTTTATTCAATTTAGATTATTTTCTCTTCAGAAATGCAACTTTATTTTATTGAAACTATATTTTCTTGATAATTAAGATTCTTTGTCTAGTTAGCACAAGTATTTCCAAATAAATTGAGAATAATGTTCAAAGTGAGCAAATATGTTTGAACAACGTATAAATAGTTTGAGCTGAACAAATATTTAATCGAACAATTTTCTGTTTTGTGAAGTGAAAAGAAAATGAACAAAGCAATTACTATCGTTCTCTGAACTTTTTTTTGTAGTACATCTGTTACTATATACACAATGAAAAAAAGAAATATCCGAAACAATTTATTTTGTTACGATTGTTTTTAAACTACAACTGATGGCGGTTGTAAATGATCTTCGATGCATTGAAGCATGGCTTGAAAAAGAAATCTGGGGTGCGGGTATTCTCTGAAACAAATTTCATCGAGGAGGAGGAGGAAGAGAGAGAGAGAGAGAGAGAGAGAGAAGCAAGTATAAATAATGTGAAAATTTAATTTCTACTTAGAGGGAAAATGCTACAAAAATCATTAATCATTTGAAAACCTATAGAATTTCTTTGAAACGAAGGATCAATTCATAGGAAGATTTTCTGTTGAAAAAAGTTTTCTATTTATGGTTTATTTTATTTGAAAAGGATCAATAGAATAAAATGTAATTACCGAAGATGGAGATTGGTTAGAAAGTATTAATGATTGGCAAGCTATATATCTTCAAAGTCATAACTGTAAACTTACTCGTAGAAACTCTGTTTTTGAAATGGAGAATATGTTTAAAAATCTTAATAAAAAATTAGAACGAGTGTCTTAATGATCTAATGCTATATATAAAACACGTTTGAGAGTTTAGTATAGCAAGAATTTTAAAAAAGATCTAAACATATGTAAAAATATAATAATATTTTAGCATTTTTCTGAGAATTGATACATATTCCCAGTTGGATAAACCAGGAATGGTATGAGTTAGTGATTGTTTAATAACGTCACACTGAGAAGCAACAGGAGGGCTATTGGCGACGGATCTCGTAATTCTGAGCCTTTGTTAATTGGCGAGGATGATACCTGAGCTGCACCTCCATCTCTTAACTTCCACACCATTCCAACGGGAGGACTTGAAACATTGACTATATTTAAATTGCATCAGATCCCCTACATAGCGAGCCTTTGAAGGTATAAAGTTTCGAACCCACGAATCGACGAAAATAGCTCCAGTCGCAGGTCCGCAACCATGACACTAAACTACGGTGGCCACAAACCAGGAATGGAAACCATATGGTGTACTTAGAAATCTAGTATTTAAATACTAATTACACTACAAAGCAATGTACATAAACAAATTACTTCTTTAATAAAAACTTTTTTAAAGAAGAAGTCTTTTTTATTTTCTATCTACAACATTATAAAATACAAATAACAATTGGAAATTGAATGCAAGTTATACCTGAAGGACCTTTAGATTATTAAATGGTATGCTATAAAAATCCATATAAACGTTATCATGTCTGGAGTCCAAAGTGTCGTCTGATAAATGTTGACGTCTAAGGCCGGCTTAGATATTTTAATTTGACCTTGTTCTAAATTAAAATTAAAATAAGCATCTTGAAACTTTCAGTTTCAGTCATCCGTAGAAGTACTATATAGAATTTTTCAGCCCCTCCATTTAATTTTCGGGAAGTTAAAAATTTGAAATCAAATTTTGAAGTAAAAAGGATTGCATGGAATAATGTTATTTGATACACGATAAGTCTGTCAATATCTCATTGTTGCACGGAGATGTGAGTAAATTTAAAAAGAGGAATCAACTGATGTGTCTTTCTCATTTGATAAAGGTTCAAATTACAGATTTGTTGCCAATAGTATACACTGCAGAGGCAGGGTATTAATTAACTAAAGTAAACTTATCTAATATTTGAAAATCTAGAATTCCAGCAGTGCATTTTAGTCTTTGATGTAATCTGAAAATGATATATAAGTAAATTTGATGACATGTTTAATTTGTCGATAATCACCTATAATGTCTTTCATGTTTACTTATTTTCTAAAGTATCATCTCTGTTAATCATCGACATTCCATTAGTCAACTCACAAAGGGACTATATCTTGTGACTCAAATAAAATTTGTCGCTTGTATTGCTATACAAATCAATGACCCTGGTTTATAATGAATGGTTATCAGCATGGGTCTATCATTAATTATTACTAATGTGTTACAGAATTGTTGTCACATAATATTTGTATACTATTATTAATTTGGCTTGCAATAATTCATGTCAGCCCATAATATATTACTATTATTGGTATAATTGTATTAGTTAATGTGAGAATGTTAAGACATGTGTATAAAAACTGTGCTAAATGTTTTCAAATTCATCTTGTACATTTTCTTAACATGATTATAAACCAATTCACATTTTTCTTATTTTAAAAAAAGGAATGCAATCTTTTACTGATCACATATTATATTAATAGGATAAAAACATTAAAATAGCTTTTGCAGAAATTCTTTAATAGGAACAGTTAAATAAGACAAGAAATAAACAGAAATATACCCTCTGATGTAAACGATAAAACTTGAGAATTTTTTTAATTAGGAAGTTGATTATCCTTGCGTTTCAATCAGATAAGGAATAGATAAAAATAAATAACAGTTTTTGAATGAAATTTTACTGCATTTTTATAGGATTTTCAGTAATTTTTATTTTTCAGTTTTAAATGAAACAAATAAGACACTTGCCGAATACTATTCCACAAATATTCTTAAAGGAACTAAATTTGAAGAAGTTACTTTCCTTCAACTAAAAAATACGCTTGTGTTTCAAACAATGATTCCAGAAAAAGGCTATCTTGATAAACTGTTTATGTTTGGAAACAATCTTGTTTCGGTTTCTTATTCTCTTGAAAAGTATCCAGACCACCCCTAAACCTATTGCGATCCAATTCAAGAGCAACGGAACTGAATACATTTGGTTCTGTTGCTGGTTAGTAACTTGCTCTACGATTGGATGAAAGCTAGTTTAAGGATTTGCATTCTTTTTTTAGCATCACAATAATACCGAAGAATCACTGTCGCGTAAGGAAGAAAAGGTTACTTTTACTGTCGGAAGTAAGTTTCGAAGGTAGTGAAATGCATTGAAGTGAAGGTATAGTATTGAAGGATCTGATTACAACTTTTTATTTTCTACTTCAGAGATGAGGCTGAACTAAAGCACATTATTGCACCTTGGATATTTCTCTAGAGAAGAAAAGGGGCAAACGTGGTTTTGTAGAAATATAATTTCATTCCTTTCCCATCTGTTTAATACAAAAATTCCCTCTCTGATTTTAGAAAAATATATTTTTGAGAGAGTGTATTTTTCTCTCTTTAAGGATTATGTAAGATTTACTTTGAGGATAATTATATATTTGTGAATAAATTCTATTTTTTAAATTTTTCATGAGCTGTTATTATTTCTCTATACTTAAGATTCCAGTTTGTATAATTTACTTCAGTATTTTTTTTTTTTTATCTAAAGTAAATATATACCTATTTATTTATATTTACCATTAGAGTTATTCCAACTAGGTTTCTCTCTCTAAGTGCATGGCTGGGTTTTATATATATTTGTGGTAATTATCTATTTGTGAGTAAATTTTATTTTTTTATTTTCCATAAGCCGTTAGGATTTCTCTATAGATAAGATTCATGTTTGTAATGTCGTTTTGCTTTCTTTTATCTGAAATAAATATATGTCTATTTATTTGTGTTTACTATAAGAGTTGTTACAACTATACAGAATTTCCCTCAGTAAGAGCGTGGCTATGTTTTCTAAATGCCAAATGTAGAAAAAGAAAGAATATTTAGGAGATAAAGTAATGAAGCATATTTTATAATTCTCTTGTGTAGGCGCATAAAATTACTCAGGAATGAAAATCTTAAAATACTTTTCTAAAAAATATTTCATTTTGTTAAGTCTTAATTATTCTGTAATTTCGAATGTGCCTAATCTTCGACTATATTCTTATTTATATAAATAATATACGAGACCATTCTAAATCTTTAACTGAGATAAATTACTTGTAGAAATAGGAGAAAGCTCAATATCGAGACAAAGTTAAAGGAGAGATGGAAGAAAAGAAATATCAAAATTGATTTTAAGTTAATTTAATATCCAGTTGTAGATTATACGACCTTGATAAAAGTGTTAGTTTACACTCACATTTTTTTAAAATATCAGAGAAAAGTTGTAAAAGGATATATTGCATTAAAATTATTATTCCTGGAAAAACTATACTATAAATTCCATCAAAACTTAGCATCATGATACTGGATATTTATAAAGGTTTACTCTATTAAAAAACTAGCAAATGAAACGGGTTTTTTTTTATAAAAAAAATGAATTAATTGGTTTGTGAAGAAATTTCTGAAATTTAAATCATACGAAATTTTTATTCTGGAAAAATGAGAGAACATAATAATTATTACTTTCTGCGCTGATTCTCATTTAAACATTTTGCAATTTTAAGCCATGAATACTATTTACTGCATATCGATATAATTAATTTCTGAATATTTTGTAATGTATGAGACTTTTTAGGAATTCTTAGACAAGTCCACGAAAATACAGTTGAAACACGGAAAAAAATCTCCTAATCATGCGTGTGGAAATATAATTTTTTGATACAGTTTCAAAGATTAGGTTCTTATAACAAATGAAGTATTTTTTAAAAATTATGTAAAATTTTCATTTTTTGTAAGGAAATTTGAAAAACAGAAGCAAAATATCTTTCAATTTGAATTTTGTCAATAATTCAAAGAGTAATGATGTCTTATAGAAGATTACATATATTAAACATTTGTGAGGTGGTTAATTTAATCAATTTCACAACTAAATATTCTAATAAGTATATCGCCTTAACTTGGGAACTCTAAGCTGTAAACTTCTAACAAAAGGACCTGATTCAAGAGGACTTCCAACTAAGAGACCCAATTCAGGTATACGTTCTATGACTACTTTCTCGCAATTGCTCTAACCTCTATAACATTGGATCCCAACCGGTGGGTCGCAACCCTCAAGGGGATCGTCTTGAGTTTTTGGGGGTCTCCGGTTATCACTTTTAAAAACCAAAATTAAATTTTAAAGTTTTAAGATAATTGTTAATCGCTAGTAATATATTTAAAGTGATGATTATTTAAAAATATTAGTATCGTCAATTTCAACATGTAAGTAACTAATGAAGTAACGAATACTGTTCACAATTAAGTGTTCTCCTGTTGGCAATGAGATTTAGAGCCCCTTTTCGGCTATGTGAGCACCAAATTAGATGACCACGGGGGGGGTAATTTTTTCTTTTTCTTATTCTTTCTTTGAAGAGGAATATTAGCGAACATCACCCCCGATAGGAAATCTCGTGTTTAAAGGTGTCAGGTAGAGCAAGGAGAATCCTTTCTTGTGCAATCTCTTTGCAATCAAGCTCTTATGTGTTTAGAAAAAGTTATTTAAAAATAATACAATACACTTATTAGTTACCAAACTGAGCTCCACAACAAATACCTAAATAATAAAAGTTAGGCTCAGAACGGACTCTAAAAATTAAAGTGATAGCATGAAAATATTTTATTTAAATATTATTTAAATAAAATATTTTCATGCCATCATGAAAAGTATTATATTTCATTGATTTAATAAGTACGATCTTGGGTACATTTTCGTATTGACGAATGATCGTGGTTGATTTATTAACAGTGCACTGAGAAACAACATGAGAATATTTGGTGACGGACCACGCAATTTCGAAGCTCGATAAAGTGACACCTGAGTGCCACCTACCTCTCCAAACTTCCACACCACGCATTTGGGAGGACTTCGGCCAGATTTGATGTACATAACCCCTTACACCCGGGGTCAAAAGTATCATTGGAGCTTGAATTCACGACTCGATGGCAATAACGAATGCTATGTGTTCAAAACCATGACCACTAGACTACCACAGCATTCGTATTGACGAATGGTCTGAACAATTAGATTAAAATGGAAGAGAACCATTTTAAGAACAACAGTTTTTAAGCTGTTAAAAAGGGCCGAGGAAAATTTAGTGAAGAAAGACAGAGATGAATCATGCATATTACATGAACTAATATTAGAAAAGAAAAGAACCTTAAAAGTTCATTCACATTAATTTATCTATAGTCCTTAGAAGTATATGTAGTTGCTTCAGATGAATAACAAGAAAAATGTTGTGAACGGCCAGGAATTAATCAGTGTTAGGAGAAGGAGGGGACCCTTAAAATTAAGGACCCTTAGCAAACTTGCTCTATACTCGAACCTTCTTCTCGTCAACCAAGTTTTATTATTATTTGTTTTTTCATTTTTTCAAACTTTTATATAAACAATACTTAGCGCCAGATTTGGCTCTTGAGCTACAAACCTCAAATTTCACTCCTTATTTACGACTATAATTCTTCTATATCCTCTTCCCTCCTATTTACTGCACTTATTACATAGTGCGACTCATTTACTTATATAACGGTTATTTCACAAGGTAAGTTTCTGATATCAAACGTCATAGTAAAGCAACCACAGCGGTAGATAAAAGGAAATGAGCGTGAGAGTCCTTTACATGCTGCAATGGAGATTGTTAAAAATAATTATCAACACATATTTTGTTCCATTTAATAATTTGGAGGCAAATGCAGTGGAAGTTTTTCAATAAGATACGTTGCTTTTGAATTCTTTTAAAAATATGACTTTTTTCAGACGTTTAGAGAAACGAAATAATCCCGAGTAATATATTTCAAAAATGGTTTTAACTCGAAACGACCGGTAGCTCTGCCTCGAAATTTTAGAAAATAATTTCAGTAAAGCAGTTTTTTAAAATTCATTTCCATTTCTTTTTTACTGAAACGAATAACTAAGGTATTCACCATTTCATTGATATTAAGTTTAGATAAGTTTATTTCACGTGACATATCAGAGTTGCATGTTTAATGTTAAGTGATTTCTAGACCCTATACTTATTCATAACGAATATCTTATACTATAAAGAGCATCATCGAATGATGCCTAATGTTTTTTTTTTATTGGAAGATATGGTAAAAGTACTTAATCCATTGAATGTATGGATGAGTACTTTGACTTTCTAATTTATTTTAACTAAACATCATCTTCTATTTCCATCTTGGACGATGAATTATTCAAAAACTTTTTATCTCTTCTTTTCAATATTAATATTTTACTAAATTAACTCATTTCTGAAGTTTAGAATTTTAGGGATTTTATATGAAATAAAAATATATTTTATTTGGAAATACACACGTTATATTATTATAAGAAGCTTTAATGTTTTTAAATCATAATCCAATTCAGAGACTGTTTATTTCACAATAAAATGATCGAAGACTCGCACTCGTATGACAATCCTCATGGTCGACATTTTGACAAAAAAGATGAAATGAACTCAGAATTACTTCTACTAATGCAACAAAGCACTACTGAAGGAAACCATTTAATTCACTTTAATCTTTTTGGAGCATCATGATTGCTGAAAAATTTTTTATTTTGAATTTAAACATTGCTTCTGAACTAATTACAGACACACTCGCTTCTTAGACTGTTACAGCGTCAGCTGTGCAAGATGATGTCTTTTTCAGGATGGTTGCAGCAATTAAAGTTAATGTTTGGGTAACGTTAAAGATAATGTTTATTATTGTTCCCATCCGTGTAATACTTAGATGAATTTTTTCTAATTTTTTTTTCAATCTCATCAAAAATATTTTCACGAGAGAAATTACAATCATGTTGTAGATTAATGAAAGTAAAATGTAATTACGCTTAAATCAGATTATAATAACACATTAAAATAAATTAAGTGGGTGTAACATATAACATTCTAAATATGTTGTTTTAGAATAAGACTGAATTTACCGGGAAAAGTAGCAAATTTTGAAAAACTCAAAGAAAATAAAATTCGAATCGTTGATTTTTTTAAAACACTATTCATAAGAAATAAAAATATATTTGTATTCTTTTAAACATTGTAACAACTTAATATTGTAGCAATGGCACTAAAATCAATTAAAAAGCGCCTTTATTTGAAGATGAAAATATATACTTGTGAAAGTAACGAGATTTGTAAGAAATCCTTCACAATAATTTGCGATTGGAAATTTTGAATGAACCTCAAAATTTTAAAATGTACATAAGAAATTTCTTTAAATTATATATTTATTGCAAAAATGCAGCATTTTACATATTTACTGTAAAGAAGTATTAACTACGAGGGATATTTTGAGAGTGTTTTGTCATTTGTTTTCACAAGGAAAACTTAATGCATGAAAAAAAAAACCATATCATCATGAACTATACACCTTGCACTATTTTATGACTTAGTCGCAATTGACATTGAGACATTTGACGTAGAGTGCAATCAGCTTGAAGAAACTACTCTGGTAAAACTTGGTATCTTGCGATACAAGGAATTCTCGCACAGCTTGCTTCACTTCATCATTGTTTTCGAGCACCGACTAATACGCAGTTTTGACGCCACGTCTGATTCCGATATATACTTATCCGCTAACACCATGTGCTGTACTCTAACAGTGTTATTTTCATTCGGGGATATGGAGGAATCCCCACTTCGATCTTCATCCTCCACACTCTGCTTTCCTTCACTGAACATGCAACACCAGCATCCAACCATTTTACGAGACATGATCTATTCACCATATGCGGTCTGTAGGCGTTTGTGAATGATTAACACCACGTGCCCATTCATACCTGATAACAGCACGTATTTCCATTGCCAACCACATTGTCAATCACGTCTGAGGAGTCTGCTGCTACTCTCTTTTCTTTGTCACTTTGCGCTTGCGTCATTTCTCTTCCACCAACGCTAGTTTCGCCGTTGAACCAGCAAAGGGTGAGGATTCTTATGTTGGTTGTTTGTTTTATCTGGTGTACCATATGATCTTTAAAACTGGCGAAAGTTTCTTTTGGAACATCCTTCTCATATTACATTAACTATAAATTAGATATTGATCAATGTAAGCCATATGAGTAAGATTAATCTTATCACTGTACTGTGAATTGATCGGACAGTGTATGTTCTAACTTTTCTGCCAAGTTCCTTCCATACGTGTTCAATGGGACTTAAATCTGGCGACTAAGAAGGGGTATGGAATTGTGCAAGTACTTTTGTAAATGAGCTATTCTTACACAATCTTTGCTATGTGTTTAGGACCATTATGATGCCGACAAGATCCCTAGCTTCCAAGCTGTAAACTGTCAAAAGATGCCTGCACGTTATTTTGCAACGTCTTTATTTGGAACGATACATCGTACCTTCATTGAAGGTATATTTCCTTACTCCAGCTGCTTTCTCCTCCGACATACTTCCCTAAAGGAACGACATTTATGAATTTCAATTTTTTTGTTTCTGCTCCGTCAAAAATCACATACAAAATAATTATATTTACTTTAATCAGAAAAAAAGATAGTTTTCGAATAATCAAAATCCTTATGGATATATCCATTAGAAAAATTTAATCTTTTCCTTTGATTTTCTCTAGATGTCAATTGTTTTCTTCGCGGAGTTAGGTTATTAAATTCTTCAGATCGAATAATTCTTCTAACTGCTTCCATATTAATATTATTACTAGTTGTTGCAGCAACATATTTCATTGAGAAGTGGATAATTTTGGACTTAACTTTCTTCGTCACTGCTCCATCATTACAAGATCATTCAAAATCTTCGGCCGTCCACGCCCAGATTCTTAAAAATATGTCCAGGTTTTTCCGAATTCCTTTTTAGTAATTTAGACATTAGACCGATTTTTACCAATAATTTTTGCAATTTCATCGTAAGATTTTTTTTTATTTCTCCTTAACTTAATTATCGAATTCCAAACGTCTACACAAATTTCCTTTCTTCAAACCAATTTTACTGGAACATTAACAACACAAATTGCTTTACTCATACACAAGATCCGATTCTCAATTATGACGTCCAATGTTTCGTGCTTAAAGACATTTTATGGCTTAAAATCATCTCACTCAACAAATTGCTTTTGAAAAAATTAGTATGAACCAAAATTCAAACGACCAATATTACGAACAAATCTCAAAATATGAACGAAAAGAGAAGTACATTTAAAGAAGTATAATTTTACTTAACTTATTTTAGAAAACCTTTCACATAGCAAATACTCACGAGTTCAAATTAAAAAGAAGCAAATTATAATAAGTGCCTTTAAGATTGATGCTGACATGCGCCATAAATTCTTTCATGATAATATTAAAAAAAATGTAAGAAATATCAAAAATAGTCTGAGAAATCCCCTTCCCCTATTCATTTTCACACACACACACAC